>CAIGRM010137637.1:0-10374 GCA_903798335.1 Fraxinus albicans | reverse complement strand
GATACAATTATTTTAGAAATATAATTTTTCCAATTCGAACATTTTCCATCTAAAAAATGGGTCTCAAGTTGAGGCTAAAAATTTGAAACATAATTTTTTCGGTTGGAAATTGATTTGTGTAAATACTTCTACTATATTTCACTCATTTGACCCCCAATTGCATCCAATTGATCATATATGATCTTCAATCTTCGTTTTGTGTTCCAAATAAACTATTGGATGTTTACACTTTGGTCCCCAAATTTTGAATTTCCTTCGTTTCGCACGTTTTTCATTCATATCTTCCAAATATACCAATTTGCATTGAGTTCAACATAACAAACATAATTAACTTGAAATTAAGTTATAACTCCTCCAAATCACTAACAAATACTCTAATTTAGTGGTCTATATGAGTGTACAAAATACACTTATCAGATATTTAAAGAAAGTCTTCGCAAATGGTTTATGGTGAACGTGACGAGAATCTTTCTATGTACAAGAAAGCATTTACAATAATATTGGGTACATATATAAGACAAAAAGGTCATGAGTGTCTATGCTCTAATTAAGTCTTAAGAACATGAAATGCACTTAAAAAAATAAAAGTATGGTGCAAGTTGGCCTATGAGAAAAGAGAAGAACATATGAAAAAGGTCTTGGGGGGATTTGGGTATCTCCAACCATGCATCAAATTGGTGTTGGTGCAAAAATTCACTACAACATACACTAAAACTCTACACCAATTTTGTGTAATGACAGTTTTGCACCAAATTTGGTGTAACAATATTCATTTGGCATGATTTTTAGATTTTTTTTTTCATCATTTTTATTTTGCCATTCATTTTATATTACAAAATAATAATAATAATAATAATTTCCATGATATCATTTATATATTCTATTATTATTATTTAATAATTATTTTATTTTATTTTTATTTGATTATTATTTTTAATTAACATTTATTTGTAAATATATTGTTATTGAGTAATAAATAATAACTATTGAATGCATTACAATAAAATTACTCATTAAAATTCAAAAGTTACAAATTTGGGAAAGTTTTTTTTTATTACTATGTAATTCTTTTTTTGTTTGTTAAATGTTTTTTTTTTTGGGTACTAAGTGTAATACTTTGAAATATTAAAAAACTTGGTTCTAACCTGAAGCTCAACATGTAATTCAGATAGATGTAAAGAGAAAATTGAGATCCAAATGTTTTGTTAGGGAATAAAAATTTTAAAATCTTATTTATTATAGTGTCAAAGTATTAAGTACCAAACACGAATAAAGAAAAATTGGATCTCCCGAACCCGCCGTACCATTGTCAAATAGTTGTCGAATTGTACTCGATAACATATCTAAGACTTTGGCGTCGTTGCATGGGATCTAACGACTGAATCCATTCCATGAAGCAACCTCACCCTCGTGGTTGGTTACCAATGAAGAATACAATTTTTTTTTCTTCTCATATGTAGAATCAATCGATCACTATATCTGGCTCTACTTTAAGATGAAATTTAAGCAAATAATTTATTTATTTTAATTACTTCGAATTTGTAGATAAAGTTACTCAATATAGAATTAAGATCAACAAAAATATCGTGTCGCTGGATTCGAAAGCGAACATGTCAAAGCTGATTTTTTAAAGAGTTATGCTACTTGCAGTCGCCCTATGTGGCACACACATCACATGTAGTTATTTGATGCATTAATGTGATAGTTTTTTACCACATTTAATGTATCAAATACACACTTGATATGTGTGTGCCACATAAGACGACTGCTGCAGTGAGCGACTGCAAGTAGCATTATTCTTTTTTAAAACTTGTCATTCACTATTTTGTGCACTTGCAATTGAGGTTGAGTAATTTAGTTTTTGAGGATGATAAAATGGACATATTAAGGACAAAATGCGTAATCTCACCTTTAATGCAGATTTCACTCGTAAAAAATCTATAAAGACATAAAAAGTAGAGTGAAATTGGAAAGTGGAAATGATTAAATTGAAGCATCGGAGCAAGCAAACAGCACTTAGGATTTAGTAACACCTAGTTTCTTAGGTAGGGAATATCGATAGAATGGACAGCAAATCCATGCACGTGAAGCTGCTTTCCCCAATTGTGTACTGTATTTTCTTTACTCTTTTAACTTTTGATTGCCTTTTAAGGTGATTAGTCTATTCACTAAGCCAAAAACTAAAGCTAATAGGTTTAGGTGGGTGCTGTTGGCGGACAAAGAAAAATTATCTTGACACATGAACAGGGTTCATTAGTCTGCAATGTCATTGAACTTATAAAGTTCACATCCATTCCACCCCCCAACTAGCACCACGGTAACGCCGTAAAAGTGGGTCGGGGGGTCGAAGCCAGATAATACTTAGTCGTGCAAGTTATGGACTCACTACTTTTCCTTCTTGTGCTATGCCATGCCATGCACTAGTCCGTCCCTGTTTGGTTTGAATAAAAATTAATTTGTTAGCAAATTTTTATAAAAGTTAATGAAATGTGTAGAAATTCATAGGTCTAACCCATCTCACAAAACCGATTCTTCAAGAGAGGTTTGCTACATTGTTTATAAGCTGGCCCAAGATAAGATATTGTCCACAGGCGATGTGAAATTTATTTTCAACAAAATGTGTGGTTAAAAAGTTAATAAAAGTTGTGAATCTCATAAAATATGTGATTTAAAATGAATTTGGGTAAAACTGAAGTCCAAACAGGGGCATGCTCTGTGGTTTCTATCTTTTGAGATGGACCTTGCTTGCTAAGTCTAGTTAGGTCTGTTCGATCTGTTGAGTCGCTCTGAATGAATATTATTTAGAAGAATCAAATACAATTTGCTCAATATTCTTGGATTTTGCATTAATATAAAGTTCAAGAACTAGCAATAATGCAACACACATTAAAACACGTGATTTCCAAATTAGACGAGCTCAACATTTTCACTCTAATTTCTTCAATCTTATATTGAATTGAAATCCATGGGTCCCAAATCAATTGCCCAAGACAAGATGCACGAATAAAATGACTAATAGTCTAGCGTGCAAAGCTCCTCATTGTTGACCGGGGGTGCGTTCCCACACGACAGCAAGCGGGTTTGGTTGACTCCACCGACCCATTTCGCGTCAATTGATTTATTTCACCAACAACCATTTTTACACCAGTAATTTATTCTAATTATTAATTACATTAGTCCATGAAACGGTTTACAACATTACTTACATTAATCTTCATACGCAAATCCATAAATAAGTGATAATCCCAACTTAATTTACACTACCATTCTGTTTAACTTTCATATTAGTTTGAGTAACGCAAAACATCGGTGAAAATTTTATACCCTTGGGGTCCATCTACGAAGTTCGTTCACATGGTGAGTTAGAGATTGATATCAGATCGAGATATGTAATCGATAAATAAAACGTGAATATTTATGTAATACTCCTTATTGGTAATAGAGAAGGCTAGATTAATCAAAAGATGGTTATAGATTCAAGAACGCAAGCTTCCCTTAGTTTTAAGGATAAGAAGGGGTAGAGAATGTCTTTAAGAGTCCTTATTCTAATAACTGAATTATAAGTAATTATTTTACTGTATATTAGCCAAACACATTTCTCTGTCTCTCGCTCTATATATATAGCCGTCAGCATTCTCCTTCTGCGATCCAGTTTTGAAGACTACTGTCAACCCTCTTTCAACAGTTAACCCGAAACAACAAATGGGCAAAGCATCTAAATGGTTCCTAGGTCTAATAGGATTCAAGAAACCTGACCCGGACCACAAACCAACCAAGAAGAAATGGACCTTCGTCAAATCCTCCAAAGACAAAGATCACTCTCAGATATTGACACCGGAAAAATCCCAACATGGCGTCGTTCCGTTGAATCCCAGTGGCGAAACTGAGACTGACGCCAGTAAGCACGCCATTGCCGTGGCGGAGGCCACTGCTGCTGTGGCGGAGGCTGCCGTTGCGGCCGCTCAGGCAGCCGCCGCGGTGGTTGAGCTTACCAGCAGTGGTAGAACTACTGATTCTGCAGTCAGTGGATGCGTGAACATGTCGGCGCGTGTTAGCCAAATGGCAGCCGGTTATGGGAATCGTGAGGACTTGGCCGCCGTTATGATCCAGTCCCATTTCCGAGCGTATCTGGTTTGACCCTCTCTCTCTCTCTCTCTCCCCCACTCCAATATATTCAAACACAAATATACTTGGATATATATTACTTCTCTAGCTGTATCTATATTTCGTGGATCGCAGTAGCTATTTGTTTCTCAGTCTGGGCAGCAAGACTCGGATAAGGATAATCACTCATTCTTATAATTAGTGTTCTTAGTATAGTCGGATAGATGGGAGAGACGCTTTCTCTTCCCAGTTCGCCTACAGCTGAATGTCGGAAAACCAGTATCCAAGGGCAATATTGTCCTTTCACTCCATGGTGAGTGGTAACTTGTACGGCTGGAAAGTATGTTGGATCCATAGAAAGAATGTTGAAAGCATATCTAAGAGACTTTGTATCCATATCCATGTTTTGCCCTATTTTTTAAAAATCATTATTCTTCAAGTTCATTTTCTATTACACATTTTGTCGAAATCACGACTTTTATCAACTTTTCAATATATATTTCACCATTTTTTAAATCAAAATTTACTAATTTTTTTTTTATCCAAAGGAAATAGGGGAATAATGTTTGACAAGTAGCATTATTCAATATCGAGTACTTTGTAGTAAATATATGAAATATTAAAGTGCTAAAAAAAGAAGTTAAAATCTAACGTCTAGTTCTATCGACTTGGAACGTGCAAAGTTCTTGTGTACTTGTATTGATTAGTGATTATTAATGCTCTTATGTATTGGCACATATACGTAAATACGTATTTTGTGTACATGTACATATACACACGACACGAGTATATCGTGCAGAGAGAGATGATGTTAGGTGGGTCAAAAGGTAGGTTGAAGCCGTGTGGACTAGCAAAAATCTAGTACTTTTTAATTTTTTCATGCAGCTCTAGAATAATATCTGAACATGTAACTCTTGAAAATCACGTAAATTTATTAATTTTTGTTTCTTTGTATTGAGTTTTGTTTTGTTCCTTTAAAAATGCCATTTGTTTCTTTTGCCAGAAGGGCAGTGTCAGGGTCGGTGCAATTTTTTCCCCCTGATTTTGTACCTTTTTAATGTGTACTTAACACTGTTTTTGATGTTAAGAGTTGCACAGATTTGGTAAACAGTTCACCTCACTTTTTTAGCTGTTTGCCCAGTTGAGCTGTACCAATCTACTAGATATGTGTGTAGGCACGTCTCGATTTTGCGGTGGTATGTGGCCGCAGCTTGTCGAAAGCCCAAACCAAGCTGGCCGGACTTGAGCAACTGGATATATTTTGACGACTTTAGGAGAGTAACTTGCCTGTGAACATTTCAACTTCAGGAGGATTAGTATGCCATTTTGGATAAAGAGTTTATTCAGAGCTTTTGAGATACTTTTATTTACTTTACTGAGGGCTGGACAGATGTCCTTTTCTTCTTAAATGTCACACTTCCACTTTTTGGAAGACTGCAAAGTGGAAATCAAGTTTTTAGGGCACATGACTTGCAAAACTTGTCACGGTTATTCGTGCATTGCCCATGGTACAAAACTTTTAGACAAGCTGGTTCAACATAGTATTAGATCAAATAAAAAGGCTTGAGTTCATATCTTACAGCTACCTATGTATGAGAATTGAGATACGTCAAGCTTTGAAGAAGATGAAATTTAAATATATTACTTTTTCTCCCTATATCGCGATTACATTGTGCGAATTGAAACTAATACTCTCCTGCTCGTTTTCTTGCTCTCTCCTGACAATTTTCTTTGGCGGGTAATTTGTAGTCGAGAAAAGCTTTACGTGCACTGAGAGCATTAGTCAAGCTGCAAGCACTGGCAAGAGGCCACCTCGTGAGGAAACGCACTGCAGATATTCTGCGACGAATGCAGGCATTGTTAAGAGCTCAAGCAAGAGCTCGGATGGGCCGGGCCACGATTTCTAAATCTCCACTTTCAAGCATGAAGTCCCCTCAAACCAATCATCCAGTAAGCAGAACCATAGGTTCTCACCCTGGTTATCTTAGTCCTCATAAAGAAGTAAATGTAGTATCTTACTTTATGCTTTTTGTTGACAATTCCTCATGTTTTGCTAAGCTTAGAAACTTATAAGTAATGTAAGTTACTTATTTTGAGAGCATGGTATGAGATGCTCAGAGAAAAGTAACTACTTTGAACATGTTTGAAAACAAAAATAGTTCCTTATTTTTAAGCTTAGCCTAACATGTTGGAGATTTATGTTTCTACTTTTCTGTTTTCCCCGAGCCAGCACAATGCTATTTACGTTAGAACTTTAGCTTGTAGCAAATATTTAGCTTCTTCCTTCTGCTATTTGAACTAAAATTAACTGGGGCTGAATGTGGTAACTTGAATTTGAACTCATAGGGACCTGCAACTCCGGAGAAATTTGAACATGTTATTCGAGCTAGGAGTATGAAGAACGAACAGTTGATACTGAAGGTAAGTTCTCAATCATTTTCTTGCTCATCTTTATGGATGCAAAGTGCCTAAGAATGCTCTCATGCTAAATGCAGAAGAACGATCTGAACTCAAATGGCAAGGTCCTCATCAATAAAGGATATTCTACAAGAACTGGTCGATTTGATGATGAAAGGAGCGACAAGATACTTGATGTAGACAACGAGAAGCCATATATAACGCCCAAACATAGAAACCTCTTTCACTCATCTCATCTTAGCATTGGGTCGGACCAAATCTGTCATAGCTTTTCTACATCAAAGGACTCTATATCCCGTCTAAATCCATCTTACAGTGAAGTTCAATCCCCTCTGAAGTTTACGCTTAATGTTGATGAAACCTCATTGGATGCTGCTGACAACAGAGGACCATTTACGCCTACTAAGAGCGATGAATCGAGAAGCTGTTTAAGTGGATACTCTGACCTTCCTAACTACATGGCTTACACTGAATCGTCAAAATTTAAGGTAAGATCTCTAAGTGCCCCAAAACAAAGGCCTCAATACGAGAGATCAAGCTCGACTAAAAGATATTCGATTCATGGGTATGATGAATCAAGAACAAATATTCAGAGGGTTTCTGCATTGCATACAAACTTCACAAGCAAAGCTTATCCTGGGTCTGGTCGTTTGGATAGACTCGGAATGCCCGCTAGAGGAGATTTCCAGAGTTTCAATGGAGGTCATTGGAACAGATATAGCATGTAACCTGATTATTGGGTTTTCTGCTTTGTTATTAACAAACCATACGCTTAAAAATATGGCTAGGTGTAGTGTGTCGAATTCCTAAGGTAATAACCGTTTGTTCACCTGTTTAAGAATGTATTTTGACTGGATGTTAGCAATTATGCAATTGCATTTGGTCAATGGAACTCAAAAGAGATGACTTCTAATTTTGTAATGCTGGTCGCGTTATTCTGTTTACCTTCTATTCTGCATTTTTTTTCCTGTATGTGTTTATTCTATATGGACAGTATAAGTGAGAGATTAGCCTCAAATACATATTAATTGCTGAAGAATACAAGGAACGCAGCAGAATACATTCCTTGAAGAAGCTTTACGCCTTTACCATCTGATCCGCATTATCTACCTCAATTTGTTTACCAAAAAAATATTTCCTGGGCTTCTAATGAATTTCATTTTTAGTTCATCAGTTGTAAATAGTCAAAGAAAGTAGATATGCTATTTCTCAAAAAATGCTCAAGAAAAAGAAACATGGCATGTAGCCAACCAATCCGTACAAAACTAATGGAGTCGAAATTCAGTAATTTGATATCATTCATAAACAAGCAAGTGAGCAACGACAAAATTTAAGAGAGAAAAAATACTATCGTTTGCCACCAGCACCTCCAAGCTTAGGACCCTTAGGTAAAGCTCCCTTGGGCACATTACTCTTGCTTTTCTGTGCCTTGGACATCACTTCTGCCTTCTTTGCCTTCTTCTCATCCTTGGTTTTCTTGATTCTCTCCTTGATTTCACTAACAAGAACAAATACCCATAAGTCATGTTTAGTTCAAATTGCAATTCTTAAAGAACGCTGCACTATACATCATCAAAGATTTGAACCCCTAATAATATACCGTAAAGCAGCTTCACGTGCAGCATCTCGGACCTCTGGCTTCTCAGCTCTCCTCTTCTGAATAACTTCCAATGTGGCACCAACGATTGACCTCGAGTAGGGCTTTTTGGTTGTTCGACGCCTCTTCCTCACAGTTTCAGCAGCAATGTCCTGTGAACCAGTAATTAGGGCCATTTCATAAGATTTAAGATCTTCGAAAGAAAATTAATTCACCTCAGCAAGAAAAAAAAGGCCAAAAGTGGTAGAAGTAAAAGCAATTGTACTAGCATATTTCACCTTCTTATGTTGTTTGCGGTACACAGCAGTCCATGTAAGCTTTGCAGGCCTCAGGCGGTTATGGAAATACCTCTTGCATTTCGAGTTGGCAAAGAGGAAGACCTTTAACAAGAAAAAAGGAACAGTTTCTTTAGTGTATCAAAGAATGGTGAAATAGAGCTTTGCAAAATGAAACTAAATTATCCAAAAATGACCATGCAAAAAGACGGCAAAAGCATTGTGATATAATGGAATTTTATAGCCACCCACATCTTAACCTACCTGGGAGTCTGAGCGAATAAATCTAATACCCTTCCCAGGGTATATCTTGGCACCACTAAAGCGGCAAAGCTCTGTCCTGGTAACCAAAGATTAAATAATATAAAAGTCACAAACCAAGCAACATCACGTGACAATATATAGCAGGCAATTTAGCAACTTGTAGCACTTTGGGGTCTCAAGGATAAAATTCCTGAAAAAGTATTATTTTTATCCCTAAAACAAAAGAACATAAAGCTAGATTATTAACACATCTATAGGTAAAACATTAGAACACTCTCACACCAATCTCGAGACGATAAGGTTGAGGATAGATGGAAAAGGATATATCCTTGTTTTTTTTTTACGAAGCGATTGAATCCATTATAATTCAACTAATACTTCGAATAACAGCAAAATGATAAACTATTCAAGCACAAGATATATCACAAAATAGCTTCAGAATCAGCCATAACTGTTCTATGTTCTACATTTGTTTTTTGTTTTTTTTTTTTAAAACTTAGCAACTGTTGATTTAGGGACCAAACAAAAAAGCATTGTGATCTTATGATTTCCATAAACATGCACTAACAGGCTCAAGCGACTACTAAAGAGTGCAAGAAAAAAGATAACTTTGGCATAAAAGGAAAATTACAAAGTATCGCTAACCCTACTCCAACACTCTCATCGATTGGTGATTCTCTACAATTATCTTAAAGGTATAGTCAGAATAATATCATGATGCAATACCATCTGCTATTCCGTGAAATTACTTGAGATAATACCATTTTGCTATTTTGTCTGTTTCATTCCATATACAATCCTAGATTCTTTAATTTGATTCCTATCGACTTTGTTGATATCACTAATTCGAATTGCAAGTTTAACAGAAGTGCATTTGCCCAAACTAGGAACGCAGAAAATTTTGGTTTATATAAGAAAATACAGAATCAGCAGAAGAGGACCACTCTCCACTGGGTCTAGATTCACAGTACATAGTTTCAACCATGCCCCCCAAAGCCCATAGAGCAAGGAAGGAATCATTCAATAAATCTCAATCCACATTTTCTTCAGGCAAACAGTTAATTTCCATTGAAACATTAGTGCAAATACTGCAACCAACATGGGAAAAACTCTAAAAGAAACGAAATGTATAAAGAACAATAATGATATTTTTTTCTTCTCAAAATTGCATTGGTTGATTTTAAAAGAATTAAACTGAAACTGTGTCCAATACATTATTTGATTAATTTTTGTTCACACATTAATTCAAAACTGTGTGCAATAAACCCGCAACTATCTCCAATCGATTTCTTCTTGATTAATTTCCGTTCAAACATAAACTGTAAGCCAAAAAAAAAAAAAAAAACTACAACTAGAAAAAAAAATTACTGCAACAACGGCAACATTTTCATCACAGATTTTCATTTTACAGATTTCAAAAGAATTGAATCCCAATTGTCTCAAAGCCATTTTTTCCCAGCTAGATCCCACAATAGTAAAATGATTCTTCAAACATCAGAAAAAATCCATAAAATCCTAGCAAATCAAGATGTGAATACATGCATTATTGATGATTTAGAGAGAAGAAGGAATTTACTTGAGGACCATTGTTGCTGCAGCTAACTAACAGAAACCCTAACCCTAAACGAGCAATAATACAAACTTGTATTGAATGGGCCTCATTTTGCTGGTGGGCCTGTTATTTGATAGGGATGGGAAAATTAGCTAACATCAAGC
>CAIGRM010137633.1:0-14533 GCA_903798335.1 Fraxinus albicans | reverse complement strand
ATTTGTAATTAATTATTTTTTTTATCCTTCACGGGACGGGTTTGGGACGCTTCGGGACGGGGCACCCTTCCCCCGCCCGCCCCGCCCCACCAACCCGTCAGACGGGTTATTTTCGCTCCATTCGGGCCGGGGCGGACCCGCAGTCATTCCCTCTTTGCCAAGTTGCCAACACTACAATTTACGCAGATCCATCGTTCAAGCCAAACAAAAGCTTACTGCTTTAATTTTTATCTCCGCCATGGCTTTATCTTCTCTCTCTCGCCTGCGTTCTTCTTCAAAACCCATTTATTCCCATCTAAAAAACTCATTTTTCCATAAGCAGAACACCCTTCTATCAAGAACTCTCATCGTGGGCTCTGAAAACAGTAAAAAACCATTTCAATCCTCATGGTCCAACCCTTTGCTTCTCATGGCTTTAGCTGCCTCTGCTGGCTCACTTGCTGTGCAATTTCCTAACAACGATGGTTCATCATTTTGTGATGCCCCAAATATTAATCAAATGTAACAGTCACACCCCTTTCAGTTTCTTGCTTATTCTCTATTTTTATTTTTTAAAATCTGATGTATTGGTCACGGTTTGGAAGTTTGAAGTTGGATTCTTTTCCGTGTTTGCTTGTAAGTTATAGATGTTTCTCTGACAAATTCAATTAACTAAACAAGATGAGATTTTTTCCCTCATTATATATCTGTTGGTTCTGTTAAGAGGTTTTACAGCATGTTTGGCTAAGCTCAAGAACTTTTCTTATAAGTGAATAAGTAAGTTTTAAAACAAATAATTTTCTTATATTTGTGATGCCCCAAATGTTAATCAAATGTAACTATTACACCCCTTTTTAGTTTCTTCGATATTTTCTGTTTATTTTGAATTTATGATGGATTGGTTAAGGTTTGGAAGTTTTGAAGTTGGGGTCTTTTCTGAGTTTTGATTGAAATTTATGGACATTCTACATCACAAATTCATTTGAGGGAACAAGATTGGACTTTTTCTAACATTATATATGAGTTGGTTTTGTTTGGAGGTTTTAATGTTGGTAGCCATTTTTTTTTTTTTTTTGTGGCAGATGGATGCATAATAAAGCATTTAAGTGGATTAATAAGAAAAGGAATGTTACTGTAATAATCCATTGGAAGTTATGAAGTTGGAACCCTTATGGTTTCAAGAACTCGCTTAAAGGAAAATTATATTTTTTTGGAACATGAATGATGTTATATAGATTTTTTGTTTAATATTATGTTATTCCGTTGAGTTTTTAGAGGTAATAGCATTGGTGGCAAAGGCAGTACTGAATATCTGGTCAAAGGTTCATATAGAAAAGTTCCACAAGATCTTATTGATCAATTGAAGGACATCTGCCAGGTACTTTCTTTCCCACTTTAAGCCCTTTGATTTAGCTATTGAGCTGGAGTTCCATTTTGACATTAATCAAGTGTTGATTTTTTCTTCAACACCACTACAGCATTTTATTACTCAATCTTACTCTTTTTTAATGTTAACTTCAAGTTCCTCGTACAATTGTTTCTTCGTTGAATATAGCATTTTGAATTTCTTTCTGCATTAAAAAAAATAAAATAAAAATGTTTTAACTACATTCATCCTTTTGAATTTTGAGTTGGAAGAGTGGATATGATTGCAGACCTTATTGTTTGTTTTGAATGGATTATAATGTTATTCTGCATGTAGGATAACATGACAATGGACTATGATGATAGATACATCCATGGGAAGCCTCAAAATAGCTTTCATAAAGCAGTGAACATCCCTGACGTGGTTGTTTTTCCAAGGTGAGATTAGTTCTTGGATCCTCAGAAATATATAGAACTACTTACTCTTTGTTATTTTACCTATAATTTACGTGGCTTGTTGTGTGAGATGATCTTTTTTTCTTTGCAAGGAAAGTGCAGTCCAAACATTTTTTTTCTTATTCTTCTTGTCAAGGAATGTTATGAAAATGATAGTAGGGGTGCTTTGATTATTAAAGTGTCAGGGCAAATTTATAAATTGTTGATCGGCATATTTTCTTGTAGTTGTTGCTCTTTTATTGAAATTTATTTGAAGTGATGTATGTCCTTCATATTTGAGTTAATTCTTTGTGAGTTGCAATTACATTTGCGATTATCAGTGTCAAATTAATGTAGGTGGTTTGGGGGTACGTAAGTTGGCATATCCTGAGGTCCAACCGTTTAAACGTAATTTTCGTAAGAATATTACTTAATTTTAGGGGACTTAAAGTAACGGTTATGTAAGAGAATTTTCTTTTGATGCAGGAAAAGTGTGGAAACCACATTCCTACCACAAAGTACTTAAAAATCATAGTTGTATTAAGCTAATCTAAATCCAATAACATGCTGCTGTAGAATAGGAATTCTGGTGTCTGCTGAGGAGTCGCAAGAATGCCAATGATCAATGGCATAGACAGACTTAGAATTTAGGCGGAATTGAATTATTGAATGTTAAATACTCATTACAATCTATCCTATATATAGGAGAATAGTCCTATCGCAAAAGGAAAGGAAATGATTAGGGATGGCAACAGGGTGGGTTCGGGGCGGGGCGCCCCTACCCCGTCCCGTCCCGCCCCGCCACTGCCCCGCTTCGCCCTGCCCAGCCCCACGCCCTACCCCGTCTCGGGGCGGGCGACAGGACCGTTTCCCTGCCTCGTTTATTTTTTTTATAATTTTTTTTTTGCTCTAAAAAATTTTCAATTATACGGTTAAGGAAAAAGATAACTCAACTTCCAAAAAAAATTGTTCATCAAATTTAAGAACATAAATCCATAAATAACTCTACTTCCAAAAAACATTTATTCATCATGTATTCTAGCATAGAATACATGGATACTTTTTTTTTAACGGTTCACGGGGCGGGTTCGGACCCGCTTGGGGCTGTTTTTTTCGCCCCATTCGGGTCGGGACGGGGCGGGGCGGTTTTTTTTGCCATCTCTAGAAATGATAAGAATCCTAAACTATAATATTTCCTAACAAACTAGGATATATTTAATCTTTCCATTCCAAATTTCCAACTGCCAGTAACTTTAGGGTTAGAATAAAAAAGGTGAGTCATGAGAGGTTTTTTAAACCAAAAAAAAAAAAAGAAAATATCTTCGTTTTCCTGTTTTTAATAAGTATTTTGAATTTTGAATTTTCTTGATTTAATCAGATAAGAATCTTCATAAACTCAGCTGTTTGTAAATTGAAAGTGGAGAAGCTGGGCTCTGTAGTTCGATTGTTTTTCTATTTCTTTTCTTTTCTTTTTCCTCTCTTTTTTTTGGGTGACTGAGTGGCTTTTATAAATCAAAATTCATGATTGCAAGAAAGAACAGGTAGTGTGGAAAGTGGGTTACCACACACTGTATCTTGCATATCAATGGGTAATTGTGATACAATGAAGCTTTAATTCCATGATCTGCAGTAAGTTGTGTAAGCAGTTCATCCTGCCATTTGGTTAAAGAATAGAAACTAAAAGAAAACGAGCAAGCATTACCTTATCTCTGTAAATGATTTAGCAGTTCATTGCAAATGACATTGAAGAGGTTAAACATATTTCCATAGCTTTTAGCTGCTTTCTTCTTTTGGAATCACATCATGTTCAAGTTCCTGGCTTTCTCGCCCAATGCAGGTCTCAAGAGGAGGTGTCCAAGATTGTCAAATCTTGTAACAAGCACAAGGTCCGAGCTTCTATTTTGTTCGAAGTTTCTGATTTGAGTTTATTAGTACTATGAGTAATTTTTTTTCTTCCAGATTGTGTAGTGGTTAAATAAATTGTTAAAGAGGAGCAAATTTTGATAATTACTATGGAAGGAAGTTATACCCCATCAATTAATCCGCCTCGTTTTGGTCATTTTAGTTAAGTGCCTACTACATTTGATTTTTACTTCTCTACTTTAACCCTTTTTTTAAATCAGGTCCCTATTGTTCCCTATGGTGGAGCTACATCAATTGAGGGCCACACGTTATCCCCTAATGGTGGCGTTTGTATTGACATGACTCAAATGAAAGTATGAATACTGCAAATTGTATATACCAGACTTGATTTGATGTCTTAAGATTTACAAGATGACCCGCCTTTCTTTTTAGTGTTGAAATGAATCGTTTTTCTGGCTTGACAATCTTATTTCATTCTTATCTTTTCAGGAATGACTATAATTGTCAAATCATATTGTCATTTCTATTTATGTGGCTTAAGTGAAAGTTTATAATTGATAAAAGATGAAAAGTAGAATAGTGGACCATGAGTCTCCAAATACATGAAAGATAACTCAAAACCATGATATAGAAAATAATCAAACACTGGTATCTAACCATGCATATTCGCATACCATATATCTAAAAGAGATAAACCACCAAAAGAGTATATTATTTTTGCAATCAGGATGAGAGAATGATCATTTCCTGAATGAAACACAAATTTATTTCCCTAATAAAAGAAAAATAAAAAATATCTTAAATCTAATACTTAAACATGATAAGATAACAAAAATTTTCTAGCTCAAGGGTCCTGTCCATTTAAAGTAAGTTCTACATAGATGAAAAGAATGTGTGGGTAGTAGATGGACATCAAGAACAACAAAAAAAATTGAATACGATAATATTGTTTTCTCAATAAAAGGCTCAAGTAGTTGGTGAACATTAGTTTTTCTCTGATATTTCCACTGGCCTTACTTCTACCTAGCACTCCTCATGATATAATACTTAAATGTCTTTTCTCTATGGTTCTTGGATTTTATGTCTTCTTTGGTTTTCTTCAAATGTTGAATCTTTCTTGCCATTTATGTTTATTCAGGTCTTATTTCCGAAACTCTTGCCATATGTTTATCAGGTCATATTTTTCCAGAAAGTTAAACTTGGTTGGTTTCAACATCTGTGCAGTATCTACACTAGGAGGCATCAATTGCAATAATATCTGTAACAATAATTGGAAATTTTCCAAATTCCTTACCTTGAAAACTGTTTAAATTGTAGAACATCAAATCATTAAATCTTGAGGACATGGATGTGGTTGTTGAACCTGGGATTGGGTGGATGGAACTTAATGAATACCTGGAGCCTTATGGCCTATTCTTTCCTCTTGATCCAGGTCAGCTTCTTTTGATCTTTGTCAGTCAGTGCTTCTATGGTTTCCAACTTCAACAGAACTTTTGTGTTTACTTCAGGATTTCTGTTTTAGGATGATGTTTAAAATCGAGTAAATGTCCTTTTTTGCTTTAAGTATCTGCTTGTTATGTAGTCATTTGAGTGGTTTCATGTGAAGAAAGAAAATAGTAAAGCTCACTCTCCTGGCCTTATTACGTAATCAACCAAAGAGATTTATCATTTATATATTGAAGTACTATGTAATAAAACCTTCCTAATTGGCAGGTCCTGGAGCAACAATAGGGGGCATGTGTGCTACACGTTGCTCTGGTTCTTTAGCTGTAAGGTAATACCTCGCTTCTTCAATTCTATAAATATGGATGTTATTTACTTCACACCATTCCTTTTGAGCATCTGGGCATTGATAAAAATGATAAGAATTTTTCTGAATGAGGCACTATTTTAAGTTTACCATTTATTGGTTGCCGTCTCATGCATTGACATTATAGTTTTGTTCAAACTGCCATGATTGAGTTGCTATTGTATACATTAATAAAAATTCTCAGTGCTCAGCATACGTAGTCAAATTGTTGTTCCACCAGCAGCCTCGCTTGCTGCTCTACTGATCTTCATATCTAGCATAAATAACCTTTCCCTATAGCTTAGAGTGAGAAAAATCTAAATTTTGTGACAATTAATTATTCTTATTTCTAGCATGTAGGTATGGAACTATGCGCGATAACGTCATCAATCTTAAGGTTCGTTTTAACCTCATTAAATGTGTGTTTGATCTTTAATGTACATAACATCGACAATGTTTCTTTCTTGTAGGTTGTTCTAGCCAACGGAGACATCGTCAAGACAGGATCCCGCGCAAGGAAAAGCGCTGCAGGGTGTGTCCCTTTTTTATATCCATTATTTACATTATTCTATAAAATCTTTATCTTTATACTTTGTTTCGAGCATCTTAACTTACTATGAAGAACACAAGTGAAAGCATTTTCCAATAATCACAAGGAATAAACTTCTATCCTTTTATCTATATCATTGATGGGTAGGATTGCGAAGAAGAGGAGGCTATGGATTACCACTAATATGAGTAGGTGTCATTTTTCTTTTTCCTCTATGACTATTCGCAGTTGATTATTTTGCAGTTTAAAAAATGAGGCTCTCGAGTTAAATTGTAAGGAAATGAAGTGGGTTTTTTCCTTTTCTTGACCACATGTTTGACGTACGTTGGTATTGTAAGATATTAAGTAAATCAATTAAATTCTAGTAAAGGCGCTTAAATGCACACATGTGACCCCTTCCCTTAAGAATTTAGATCAAGTAATTCAACGTGATATCGCACGAAGCTCGAGTTAAAGTATCACCGCCGCCCATTTGCATGTATTAGGCTTTAGATGGGAAACCTGGCCTATAAGTGGGGGCGTGTTTAAGACACATTTTAACTAAATAATTGTGGCCACTCTCTAACATCTTTAGCTTTTAGATCAAGTGGTTCGACAAATGCTAATGCATTCTTGATTCTTATAATCTTGGTCAGAGATTGCAAGACGCTGGTAGTAGTTATTGTTGCATTCTTATGCAGATGTTTCGTCCTTTCAGTTCGGAAGCTTCTTTCTGCATAAGAAGTGTTGTTTGTTGCATGCTTGTTAGTGGGTCTTCACTCACAAATTATTTATTTGCTTAATGATATTGTAATTTCCCCATCATGTAGTAAAGACTGATTCTATTTCAGTATGAACTTGTACTAATTCTGCTTCTTGTACTCTTTCTTGCTAATGTATTGGATTGACCTTATATTAACAGAAAAAAAGTTTGAGAACAGTTACTTAAAAAGGAACGTTTGCTAATGAGGCCAGATATCATCTATATTTACTTTCACCTCGATCTCCATCTTTTTAGTGTATTTACTTTCCACAGCATAAAAGAAACATTTCTTTAGCTTTCCTTCTGCTTGAAAATTGCATACTGTCATCAAACTTTGGTCTTTTCCAGCAGCAAAATTTTGTTATTATTTTTTTGGAACATCACCAAAGCCTAGGCGGGATTGTTAGGCCTCAACCTAAACCCAGTGTTTGCGGTGGTGGGTGTTGGAAATACCCTTACCATGACTACTAATTAAAAACAAAGTACACATAGGAGGGGGACGTTCATGCCTTCTAGAGTTACATGAGGAGAGGACGATAGAAGTTGCAATGAAACTAAATTTGGAGATACTATCTCCATTACATATATTAAAAAAATAAAATAAATAAAAGAAGGGAAAATAGGAGTTGGGCTCTTCGACCTTTCACATGACACTGTCATAGATCCCTAACCTTTAAAGTGAGGCTCTGGGTTTGCAACCTATTTAAATGTATGAATCTAGGTCCCTACTTGACCAAAATGTCGATATTTATGATGAAATCGTACACGACTTCCACGTCATTTGAAGATGGAGGGCAAAAATGTCAATCCATTTAACATTTTTATCTCATTTCAATTGAAATCTGGACGTGTTTTTAACATCCATATTGACGGTTTTGGTCTGTAAGAAACAAATTAACATATTTAAGTAGGTTGGAGGCCCATAACCGTACCACACAGAAAGTTGGGGAGCTCAAACCTAATTTTCCCATAAAAGAAACATGTGTCCATTAATGTTGAAAATATGGAATTTGTAGCCTATCCAATCTGACAGCCCCTTCAAGTTTACCTGATGTATTAAGTGGCTCAAAATTTGATTAATTTGAATTATGTCCCAAATTTCTGTTTATAATAAGTCCCATATTTATTTTATAGATCCAAAAGGCAATATTATTGTCCTCCTTGGCTTCTTGTTTTCAATATGTGAGTGCTGAGAGAGGACCCCCCATATGTAACTGTTGTAGCCAATTATAAGAGACTTGTGCTGCATTGTGCCATCAAAACAAAAGGTAATGCCCAGATTACTGGGTTTGTTATATTCTTTTGAGGGGAAGTTTGTACTCCTTTTGTATGATTGAGAGGAGAAAATTTCTGTTATTTGATCACTGTGTAATGTTTATTATTCTCCTTTCAATCTTCTCGTTCCATTATTCATTTCTACTAGTTCCTTTTTTGTTGGAATTTACCAATTCTTGGTGTGGCCTCTGATTCTTACTGGAAAAAGGAAACAATTTGTTGTGCTTTTCCGCAAATTTGTTTCTTTGAGTAATGAGAAATAATTTTACTCAAGAACCCTGGTAACTTATGTACTTGCAAACTTCATAGGTATGATCTGACACGTCTAATGATTGGAAGTGAAGGAACCTTGGGTGTTATAACCGAAGTCACTCTACGTCTGCAAAAGATTCCACAATACTCAGTGGTATTCCCTATTTGTTGACAACGGTGGTCCTTTTTTGGTTTGAAACTAGCTCATCATTTTTCCTCCTCTTAACATGTTTTCATGAACTCGTGCTGCTATGTATTGCATATGTGAGTGAATGGCTTTTGTTAGCTTACTCGTATTAGAAAGTTAACGAGAGGCAAGAGCCACTTTGTTCCTTAATCAGTATGCATTACTAATGAGCACGATAATTTCCTTCGATTGATTCACACACATGCATGTGTAGGTGAGCTGTGACATTATTTTGATTGGTGCAATTGTAATGTAAATTGTTCCGTTTTGATTAGTTTTTTTCTGGAGTTTTGTTTAGGCTTAAAATTTGCATTTATTGTTGGCTTTGACCATGGTTCAGGTTGCAATGTGTAACTTTCCTACAATTAAAGATGCAGCAGATGTTGCTATTGCCACTATGATGTCTGGCATACAGGTTAGGATTTATGCTAAATTTGCTATTAATCTAATCAGTCTGTCATGCTGATGTTTCTGTAGCTGTATGTATTTGACGAGATCATAGATGTTGTATGTTGCGTATTTCTGCTGAAATCATATGGTAGACTTTATATTATTGCCTGTTTTTAAGCAAAGGATTTTCAGTGATGTTCTTGCATGTTCATTTCATCTTTCTGCAAGAAGGGATTGTAACTTGACCTCATTTGAACTACGTAGACTGGATTCAGTTGATATGAATATTTTGATAATTATAACATATGCTAATGAGGTTAGATTTTCTCCATTGTTTCTCTACTATGTTATTGTTCTGTTATGCTCCTAGGTTTCAAGGGTGGAGCTTATGGATGAAGTTCAAGTGAGGGCAATTAATATTGCTAACGGGAAAAATTTACCTGAAGTTCCGACTTTGATGTTTGAATTTATTGGCACAGGTGAAACATGTCTCTTTCCAATTATTGGCCACAACATATGACATTTTATTTATAGACCATAATGCATTCTAAATTGAAGTTGATATTAGTGCTTGTTTGGAAGAATTAAAATGGGATTACAATGAAAAGTAGTGGGTCCCGCAAAATTTGTGGATAATTAGTGTGTACAATTTTTGAACGTGTGGTTGAAATTAATGTTTGACTTTGACTTCAAATTTTAATGAGATTATAATTTTATCCAAACAAGCACTTATGATGAGGGAAGACAATTCATCTTCTCTCCCTTTTTTACTCTCTTCTTTTTCGTGTATGGCTCTTGTGGTGGAAATGTCTGTATATGTCATTATGTGTAATGGCTTTGTTAGTAAACGATTTAAAACTTGTGGTCTCCATTGGGAGAGGAAGGAGGATAAATTGTTAAATATTCTAGTGACAAATGTTGACTTTTATTTCGTTATGGCATTATGGGAACAAAGGAGGGTTGTGTAGACTGGTGGGTTGAAACCAATTTTAAAACTTCGTTACATCTTAGTATCCAAGCCGTTCTGTACATTTTGTTGGTGGTGGTTAAGTGGTAAAAAGGGTTATAAAAAAGAGGTAAAAAGACTGAGTTTTGAGTTCGAAGAACAAGATGGTGGACTTGCATGGTTAAAAACAAGTAAATGTTTAGGGTAGAGTTTTAAAGGAAGGAAATTAGCATATTGATGAAGACAGTAAAGCAATGCGGAATGAGTGGCTAGTCGCATCTGAATCATAAAAAATGAGGTATTAGGAGAGACTAATTTTGTTGCATAGGAGGTAGATATCTTTAGGCCCATTTAAGATTAGGCTATTTGTGTGCTTGATTAGGACACAAAACGAGAACCACCATGCTTGTAGGCTGATACCTACTATTTCCTAGATGATTGTGGTGCGCTAAACCTTCCCACCGTATGGCTTAGTCCTCATAATCTTTCACTTGTAACTTCTGTGAGTGAGTGGACCTTGGGGCCATGGACTAATATTAGGCATTTTATCCCCTGCTCCCTGCAGAGGTTGGTTGTGACCCTAGTTTATGTGCCTTCTTAGGAAGATAAACCTTGACTGCAACATAAGGGAGACAAATGGACAAAATTATTGTCTCGTGGGTTTGATTTAGACATGTCATGTTCTGGTTATCACATTCTAACAGTTGTAGATCTAGAAGCCTTTATTCTCAATGGGATATGAGTTAATCCTTGATCATTCCACACCATGCACATTCGAGACACCTGAAATATTAAATGACCTGAAAATTTGTAAATAAAGATCTATTTGAGTTCCGTGTATCATCAAAGAGTTGAGTGTAAAATAATGTACAACTGTCAAAATAGAAATCAACTACAGGGTGGGCATAAGCTATATATTTGAGAACTGCTAGTTCACGTTTGAATCTGTTGTAGGTTTGACTGTTCTATCCTTAATATTCTGTGTTTCAGCTCTCAGATTGTATTTTTAAGTAGTATGTTGGTAGACATATACATAGCAGCTAGTGCAAATCAGACTTCGAGTTAAATTAGTCTAGCTAACTGTTAATTCCTGTGATTTAAAAATTTCAGTTTCATCTTAATTTGCTGGGTAAGATGTTTAATGTGATTAAATTTGGCAAGAATGTTTTTGACTTGCTAACAACTCATAATAGTGCCGCAGATTTAACTAGAAAAATCTATTTAAATCATTTAATTCTTTGGAGCATTTAAATGACCTTCACACTTCAATAGAGTATTTTGCGATTGGACATTTTTTATTTTTTGATCGCCAACTTTGTTTTTGTCTCAATGTCCACCAGAAGCGTATGCACGTGAACAAACACTTATAGTTCAGAAGATAGCTTCAGAACACCATGGCTCTGATTTTGTGTTTGCAGAGGATTCTGAAGCGAAAAAGGAACTTTGGAAGGTACGCGTTTTAAAAATCACGAGCCGATGGCACACAATCTTTTCAGTTCTTTCCATTATCTGTCTTTTTGTAGCATTTTTGCTCTTAAGACTCAGTACCTCCTGCTTCCGTTTTCTTTATCTAATACTGGAGATAATAAATTACCTTTTAATCATCATTTTAATATTTAGAGTTTTAAAACTATTTGAATAACGCATTTATGGATATTTTTGCTTCTTTGGGCATGTATAAAGAAAATATGCAGCATAGGGTTTTCATTCCATAGTACGTTAATGTAGAAAGGCTGGTATTATTCCTTCATTGTAAACGCTAGACTAGTTATAAAACGCTGTAGTATTTCTTCACATCAAAATACAATTTCTATCGCAATTTTTATCAGTTAAATTCATAACATCAGCCAGTAGCCTTAATCATACCTTAGTTAGTTTCAAATGGACCTGTTTATTGGACAAGATTTTTCCTTGCTTTAATAAATTTCTCTTGTATCCTATATCTTTCTAAATGATTTTTACCTTCCGCGTTTCCTCCCATGAAAATCGATTTTGATCCTGAAGGGATTTAAGAACCTTCCCATAAATGATCTTTTTTTTTCTGTATTTTAGATAATTATGATGCTTTTCTTTTTCTCTAGTTTTGCTAATCTTTTAACTTTGTTTACATGTAGATAAGAAAGGAGGCCCTTTGGGCATGCTTTGCTATGGAACCAAATTTTGAAGCAATGATAACGGTAAGTTTTTCCCTTTGTATTGGACATCCATATTTTTAGGCTAGAAACAATTGATGTGCGTGTCTAGGTAAAGCGTAAAAGGTTTAGGTTTTGGATGTGGTAGTTTTGGTAATCCCTCCCCTTCTCACTTTGATCCCTCTCTGCACCTGGCTATTTCATGCTTCTTAGCCTTCTAGATTTCAAATAATTCATGGATCTTTTTAGTTCTTAGCTAACCATAGTAAGTTGCTATTTGACCTCTCATTGAACTTGGAAAACTGAGGTATTTTGTTATCAAGCAGGATGTATGTGTTCCGCTATCAAGCCTTGCAGATTTGATATCAATATCTAAGCAAGAGCTGGATTCTTCATCTTTAGTATGGTATAGTTTTTCTCTGTGGAGATGTTTAGGAGTTAGTAAACCTTGTTTCTACGCCTTGCTTTTCTTATGCTCTTACATTTTAACATTTTATATGCTTTAACAGCACCGTCATTGCTCATGCTGGTGACGGAAACTTCCACACTGTGATTCTATTTGATCCTGACCAAGAGGAACAAAGGAAGGAAGCTGAGAGATTAAACCACTTCATGGTGCATACAGCTTTAGCCATGGAAGGTATAGCATGAGCTGCTTAAGCAAACTCTAATTTTTTTTCAGCCAGAAATTTCTATTATTAACGTTTCTTCTTCAGACTAATGAAGTCTTCTCATATACTTCCCCGTCCATTAATCATGTTATAATACACTAAATGCTAATAATGTGGGAAAAGGAGCTTGCATATTCTCTTACATACTCACCAGCATGTAATACCAATTTTTTTTTTTTTTTTTTAATAAAGTAAACCACTTCTGCTGGGGTAGGAGTTTTTAGGCTCCTACCCAATAGTGTAATGTGGGGTTTGGCATTTTCTCTACCCGTTTCTTAATATAGAAATGAAGTACTAGAAGGGGAAGTTGGGCCTTACCTCCTAACTAGAATACAAGAAAGAACTTGTGAAATTTAGACAAGTTACACATGTGGATCCTATTCTTAGCTTAGCTATGCTTATTCGATGCTAGCTTACATTAGTGAAGCCTATTCAGAGCATGCAATTATTCAGCCTCTAAGCTACTGAACTAGAAAGCCACTAATTTGGGCTTCCTTTTTCTTAAATATGGAAGGCAGCAAAGCTTATTAGTTCTTAGGATACCCTTACCATATCCTTCTGTATTAGTCACAATCCATTTCCACCCTGACTTACTCTTGAATATACGTCTCTCTGATACTTGACAGGGTATGTTAGTTTATGTTATAAATCCGTCGACATTTTGATAAGAAGAATGGTATATTCAATGATGGTCCTGTCGAGTACCAGTTCATTCACGGTGAATTGGTGTGCCACATCCGTGATGATACAGTAAATTGAGTGGCATCCTTTCCGTTCTTTAAGTTACTCGGTAGCTACCTCTGTTTTCACTAGATTTTAGTCGAGGATTAAAATAAATGGATATGCACTTAATTCTGCATGTTTCTGTTATTTATGTGTATAAACTGAGTAACTCTTTTTGCAAAAGACGTAGTTTTTAACATCTGAATGCCAAAAATGATGAATAGGACTATATGCTTGAGTTACTCCCAACTCCTGCACTGGCTTTTATGTATTGTGGAATTCAGTATAGAGTGTGGAATCGTGTGAAAATTTGAGAAAAAGATACCCCATTACGATGTTTTCTAATCATTTGATTCAATGGCTAAGCAGGAACATGCACTGGTGAACATGGCGTTGGCACGGGGAAAATGAAGGTATTATCAAATGTGCTGATACTCTTAGTACTGTTGACACGTTGACTTATAGACAACAGCACACATACAAATCCCATCTACCTCGTGACATTTTGGGAATGATGGGTTAGATATTCGAGACATGTTTTGTGTAGACCAAAAGATGTTCAGTTCATAAGATTGTTTCTTGATAGAAGATGTCGAAAGAGGTAGATTAAAAACAACATGACAACTAGACTACCATTTCAGCTTGTCAGGCTATTTCATGTCAACTAACATGAAATTTCGCTGGAAGTTCAATAATGAGTAGTGTTTTTAACTCCATGTCTATGTCTATGTTCTCCTCTAGTTCAAAAATATCACCCTGAAGATGGTTCTGATTGTTTTATCTATATATTCCAGTACCTCGAGAAAGAACTAGGAATCGAGAATTTGAGGGCAATGAAAAGGATAAAAGACGCTTTAGATCCCAACGGCATCATGAATCCAGGAAAGCTCATCCCACCTCACGTTTGTCTGTAAGTGAACTACTATGTACCTACTGATGCCACGACTGATATTCTATCTATTTACAAGCAGTCGAGTTACCGAAGATTTTCCGAGCATTAAATGGCATAACTTTGTGTTTGAAATACATTAATAGAACACTATTTTTATTTTGCTTTTAAATTCTCCTCGACATCTGTTTAATGTTAAATTTTGAAAGACCTTACCTCGTTAGAGCATCTCCAACAGACTCTTTAAACATGAAGTGCTCTCTATTTTAAAGAGTCAACATGTAAAATCATGCTCCAATAGACTCTTTAAATTAAAATTTTAATTTAGAGAGTGGGTTTGACTCT
>CAIGRM010137611.1:0-14473 GCA_903798335.1 Fraxinus albicans | reverse complement strand
TTTCAACCACACATTCTTCAATAAAATAATATTTTCCATCACATTAATAACTTTTTCTTTTTTTTCAACCACACATTTCCCATCATATCACTATTCAAAATCAATTCTTCCCTCAAAAATCTCTCCCAAACAAACTCCTAATCTTTTCTCAAGAATGAATCCCTTTTTCAAAGGGGGTATCAACCGGATGATTAAATAGGCTTCTTTGCGAGAATACTCGTGGTTATAGTAGTTTCCCACAGACTGCGTCAATCTGTTGACCCCGAAAAATGGCTCGAACACGTGACCAACAGAATAATTCTTCATGTCTACTTCTCCCTGCGCACAATAGCACACTGTTAGTCACTCGTGGCCTTTTCCGACAGGGGTGGAGGCGGCCGCGAACACTCCAACGATCAAGTCAGTATTTCAGTCAACCGGAAAGTAGTGCCAGGAGTTGAAGTACAACGCCCCTGTACCAACTCTCGTAGTGTAAATATAGTGGAATGCCCCTTTAAAGTTAAGACTAGGATCCAAAGATTTGAATGGAAAATCCCCTACTCTTACCAGCGTGAGGGTATTTATACTAAGAAAGGAAATATGTGAACCGTTGGATGAGGGGACACGTGTGTTCAGATCCCAGACAAGTCAAGTCCTCATAGGCGTCAGTCTGTCAATCAGTAGGTTGGCGAACATTAAATGGTTTCTGACACATCAGCTGAGTTGACCGTTTGTAGCCTGTCACCAGTCCCATTAGTCAGTCAAGAACTTAACTTGGAAGATCCTAGAAAAAATCTTGATAGAGAGGTGACGAGGTGGAACGAATAGAGTGCGGACCTTTGCATCCGCCGTGATTGACGGATGAGTTCAGTAATTCCACTAGATGGGGGCGATAGCGCTTCAGTTCGGAGTTGCTAAATCAATTCACCAATCACGTATTTAGTTCGTTCGCCATGTGGCAGTGCCAGATCAGCTCGACCAACACGTGGCGGACGAGGTGGAGGGCCTACGAGGACTCGTAACATGAGGTATTGTTAAAATTCCAAATTTATGGTCAATGTTAAAAAGGGCATTTATTCCTGAATTGGGGTTTAGGGTTTGTAAAAGAGTTATCAATTATCTATCTCTGCTTTATCCACTGAGATCCAATGGCTTCTAACAATTCCCCATCTGCCCATAAGAAAGAGCAGGTATTCTTCCTCGCAGTTTATACAGAACACACGGTGGGACAGTCGCTCGGACATATATTATTGTTAATACTTATGGAACATTTAGACGATGGCTTACATGATTTGGATAATTTGATTTAATTTTGGGCAGATTTTTGGAATGGCAGAGAAAGAGATGGAATACAGGGTGGATTTGTTCAACAAGTAGGTGAACCCTGCCTTTTGCCCTTGCATATAATTCTTCATAACATTGATGTATTGGCTTTTTGGTGAAAATGTTGTTTGATTGGTGTTCTAATGTTAATTCAGAGCTTGAAACTAATTAATACTTTCTGTCCTATGATCTTAACTTGATGAAAGATGAAAACTTAAAAGGCTTGATAGTTGCTGACTACAACTATATTGTGTTATGCAGTATGCATTATTGATGCCTGTTCCGCCGGTATTTATTCGACGATGGGTTTGTTTTAATCCAGGCTTACACACACCTGTTTCAACAAGTGCATTGAGAACAAGTATGCATCCTGAACCCCAATTTAGTGAAATTACTCATTTAAGCATAAATATGAATTACTGAGTTCTAGAAATCTGGCTGTTTAGAACCCTTTCTCCATCAGAATAATGATATTTTTATTCAGTTGGGTGCTTAAAGGGATTGTACTTCATGCATATTCAGGTACAAGGAATCTGAGTTATATATGGGTGAAAACAGTTGCATTGACCGTTGCGTGTCAAAATATTGGCAAGTGAATTGATGACTTCTGCACTTAAGATTTATTTACTTTTTCTGCTGAACTCTTGCTTCAATGGTTGCAAATTGTCATTATTTGAATTTACTGCAATACATATTTGAGCAAGTCATTATTGTATTTGTTGTCACTGCATAGGAGAATGAGAACAAAATTAATGTTAATTTCGTGATACATCTATGACTCGCAACACAATAGGAGAATGAGAACAAAACTAATGTTAATTTCGTGGTACATCTATGACTCACAACACATTAGGGTATTTGATTTATTTGCATAGATGCGAAAGAATTGAGTTGTCACTTTCTGGGTACCTATTGTTTGTGAGACAAGAATAACAAATAATAAAATGTGTTCTTGTTGCTAATTTTGATGGCACATTTTCTGAGAAATTCGTGATGTAAGAATAGATTTAGTTGAAAGAGGAGGAAATGCATAAGCTTTTCATCGTATGCTCTTCTCCGTGGTTGTTCCTTACTGTTTTTCCCTTGTACGTGCATAGTTCTTTTTTTTGCATTGGATTGCTTTGGCTGATAAACCTTTTAACCTTCACATCTAATTCCAACACATGACTTTGTCAGCATGGTATGGGGTCCATATTTGGCTAAACTTAAAGATTTGCTCATTAATAAATAGGGGATTTGTTTGAGTCCATTTTTTGGGAGAATAGATTTTGTAATAGTAATTTTTTTGGAGAATGTGTCGTTAATAAGTAGGAAAAAGTTGGAGTTTACGTGTAAAATTATTTTATTGGGAAAATGTGTGGTTGAAAATTAGTTTGGGAATAATGAGTTTTTAAAGAATGTGGCTCAAACGGGGACTAAGTTAGTTTTAAATTAAATCAAATTTTCTATTGGTCAAAGTTGAAAATAAATAAATAGATTACTAATTTGAATTAAGTTAATTATGCCTTAGTATCAAAGTAACAGAAAATTAACTATCAATAAAGTTTACATGTAAGTTTTCTTAACTATCGACCTTAGCCAAACATATTGAAGAACTTATTTTCATGCTTGTTTGATAAAGATTTTTGTGATATAATTCTTTGAAAAGTGTTTTATTTATTTATTTATTTATTTTTGTTGTGAATGGCCTGGGTGGTTAAAAGTAGGGGGAACGTGAAAAATGATTTTTATTTTTATTTTTTTTGGAAAACGTGTGATTGAAAATGAGTATGGGACGAATCACTTCTTAAAGAATCAAAATCAAAGGCAGGCTTTGGAGGTCGGCCAAAAAGTTTATGTTGTCTCACCATCTCTCGATTACGCGTACAAATTTTTTAAACTAGTGATGTGGAAGAAATGAACAATGACGAGAAAAAGTAACGGCCGTGTCACATTCTTGACTGTAACTTGAAAGAAAAGGAGATGACACCTTAAATTTGAGGTGAGAGATTGCCCAGATGTATGTCACTGTTCTTGTGCCAGGTTTTAACTGGATTGCAAAGAACTTGTTGCAGGCTGAGCTGTAAAAGAGGTACAGTGAACCTTCTGATAGGCCCAAAGGCACGTGAATATTTCCATTTAGTTGGTTAAATTAGGGGAGGAGTATTACAGGATTTGGTAGAATAAATTCTATAGCGTTCTAAATACAAATAGGGAGTAGGTTGTTCATTTCATTTAGGCAGAAATTGGATGTCAAATTGGGGGAGAGATGGGCACCTCGGAAGCTCATCAAACTATTGTAATTCCGCTGTATTTTCATTCAGTAATGCATATTTGGGTTCCTGTCACCTTCCTTGGGAAGTGGATCGTCTTCAGAGGTGGAAGATTGGGTGGAATTGACGGAAATATGTGAGGTTCATTAAGCTGTATGGATATTTCAACAAATCCAGTAAGAAATGAATAATACTTTTCAGGGTTTGTAGAAGTGGATGATACTTTGGGAAAAGGCTTCTTTATTGAACTTAATAAGTAAAATTCAAAATCTAAAACTTGATATTACTTGTGCAAAAGAACAGGGATATGATAACGGTTCTAACATGAAGGAAATCAACAAGTCATACCAAAAAAAAACTATTGCAGATTAATACGCAAGTCGTTTTAATCCATTACTCTTGTTCTTTGTCATCTCATTTAGAACTGTATCATCTTTTAGAGTTGTAGAACACATATATTTAATATTCCCCTCTAAACCTAAGCGATGGAAAATATTGAAATATCACATATCAAATTTAAGCCTCATTTTGGGAAGAAATTATAAACTGATAAAAAAACAGTGGTGGATAAATTAGATAGTACATTTGTGCCTAATGGAATGTGTAGTCGAAAATGAAGTTTGACTATTTATAAATGATTTATAAATTTTGCCAAACAAAGGCTTAGGCTCAACAGTTAAATTATTGTCTCAAACTCATTGAGAAAATTGTACAGTATTAAGACAATAAGATCTCAAACTCCAAAAATAAGAGATGCTTTGTTTGAATAGTAGTGACCTTAAGTTTCAAAATGAAGCTAAATGTTTAGTGATGTATAGAATTTTAATCTTTGTTGGGTGTGATTATTTGATATGATAATTTGTGTTGTGTTAATTCTATTAATAAAATTTTAAGTGCTCTTTCTTGTGTTAATCCCTGATCTGGAATTATATGTGCCTGTTTGTGCACAAGCCTGCCAAAATAGAGTATCTGTATTGATTGGATCTTGGTTCTGGCAATATTGAATCTTCCCCCTTGGTATTTTAAAATTCCCTTCTTCTTTGAACTAATGTTTGAAGAATAACCGTGTGGTCATGGCAATTGAACCAATTGAAATGATCTCTCTGGAATGAGTATTGCCTCTACCCTATACCCCTTGAACATGCTGTTAAATATGGTTATTATATTGTTTGACGGGATGAACTCTTTGGCCATAGTATGTCCAAACTGAGCTAACACCGCTATAGCTTCCTCCAGCAAGCTTGAAAGGACCCATTTCTCTGATGTGTATCTTTAGATGACATCCGGCTTCATGGTGGGTACCAGTAAACCTTTTGGTTATGTTTTTGTTTCTTAATGACAACAAGACCTCTGAAACTTGTCTATATCCAAAATCCTGAAACATGGTGCCTCCAAAGTACATAAAGCCTTAAAATGCATAGAAATAGGACATTTATTCAGCTTCTTGAATTTTAGACTGGTTTTTTATCCAATCTACTTGTGTCGTGTACTTGAATCCTCGTCTGTCAGTGCCTTATAAATCTCTTGACTGCTTTTCAAATGCTCTCCACAGGTAACTAATCTAGTAGGTCAATTGCTGGGGAATAATCGGCCACCAATGTGAAGGAGATAATTTTGCACCAGAGATACATGGCTTGTAATGAGCCAAGAACCTCAATGTGAGAAAATAAGAAATCGATGATAGTTATTGTTCTTCAGAAGTAGAACTATCTGTTTACATGCCCTGGCACACTGAATATTCTGGTTATATTTAGTGCATTCGATAGTTTGTATCTGTCAAATGTAAACAATTTTGTTTATGTTAATTATTAAGTTGACAATAATCTTATTTGCAGTCGCTCACTACCGTAGTCACCCTATGTGACTACCATATTCATGCATTAAATCATTAACTGTCACACAACGTGGGGCGACTACAATTAGTATTATTCTTAAGTTAAATCTCATCCCAATCTTTTAGAAGGCAAAAATAAAGTGAACGTGGCACAAAATCAAACAATCAGACGTGGAATGGAAGATTTTATACAACCAGACCAGGGAAACCAACGAAATCAATCGGTTTTCTAGACCTGGAAAGAGGGTAGGGAGTTGGTGAGGAATGCTACTTATCAATTAACCCAACTGATTAGGGAAAATACTTAAAGCACCAGAACTTTGAGACAAGTGTGATCATAGAATGATCGACACTCCATGGAGGCAAGTCATTGAATGCGATAATAAAAGGTGGTCGTTAAGAGGTGGGACCCCCTATTGTCCTAGCAAAAGTCAGATGATGAAATGAGGGACCAATAATTACATCAGATTAAAAATTAAAAAAAAGAAATGAGAATGGGGACAAATAATTCTGATGAAGCCAAATTGCATGGGGGCTTAGAGCGTAATCCTGAATTACCCGTTTGACTGACTTTTAGTTTTGCTTCTTGTAAAAGGATTTTCTTGAAAAATCAATTTCATTTAAAACTTATTTTATCAAAAGTTATTCAAACATATTCAAAAATAAATTTTTAATCTCATAAGTAACTTTTAACTTTTCAAAAGCCTCACCAAACAGGCCCTCGGTATTATTTATTTTGGTCCCAAATGATTTTCTTTTTATTAATTTATCATAAAACCTAAACTTATTAGATTAAGACATGTTTTCTTGAATATAATCTCATGTTAGCAAGAACATCTTTAATACAATCATAAAACATTGTGTAATAAACAATATCTAGAGTTTTGTTTAGATTTAGAAATCATATAAGATGAACGAGTTTGCAAAATTAATATTTTCGTCCCAAATTTATATTTCATGTTCACATTTAGAAGTAATATCATTTTTATTATAAGAAAATAAAGCAAACCTAGATATGCATTGGAGCTTAAGAGCCGTTTGGCATGACTTTTACATTTACTTTTATTTTATGTAGAAGAACTGTTGGAAGAACCTGATTTTTCTTTAGAAACTAAATTTTAAAAGAGCTTTCATATTTCAGAAGTGTTTTTAGAGGAAGTCCATTATATCAACTTCCTCTAAAAACTCTTTTAACTAGAATAAGCAATTTCATAAAATTAGTTAAACAAGTTCAAAGTAGCTTTAGAGTTTTAAGCTCCCTTCGATTTTTCAAAAATCATGCCAAACGAACCCTAAAACCCAGGTTGTCTACATTACTTGCATTTGTAACATGTTGATGATAAACTGTAATTTTTTCAATGCGGATACGAACTAAGGAAATCATCAGCTGAGCAAATTTTTCAAAAAACATGTTCTTGTAGCACATGGGATTGGTCCAATTTTCCTTCATTCCACATATGGGGTACCCTCCGTTCTAAGGCATGTGATGAAAGATACAGCGACAAAAAGTTCCTCATTTCTAGAAAACAGAAGACAAAACGTAACCAAAAAGCTGTATTTTCATATGATAGTACAAGGGCAATGACTTCTCCATAACTATGCCAAGGAAAGCATGTGCTCATAGATATGGTGTCCAATTTAAATAGAAACTATCCATGACGTAGACAAAAAGCATAGAATAACATAGTCGACTGTAAATCTGTTGACGTTTCATACGAGCGTTGAATAAGAAAAGAAAATAATGAAAAATTAGCGAGAATNTTCTCCATAACTATGCCAAGGAAAGCATGTGCTCATAGATATGGTGTCCAATTTAAATAGAAACTATCCATGACGTAGACAAAAAGCATAGAATAACATAGTCGACTGTAAATCTGTTGACGTTTCATACGAGCGTTGAATAAGAAAAGAAAATAATGAAAAATTAGCGAGAATTGAAGATCAAAAATAATTGAAGCAATGAGAAAACCAGGAATTCCATGATACACTATGGCGTATGTGATGACAGGTTTCAGTCCATCCCGGAATGACTACAGATTATCTAAAAGCATAAGTAACCTAGGACTTATCTAGATTACATTCGAGGTATACCCCGGTAGCTGTTTCAATAGTTGAAATGAGGTCCAATTTACATTGTCTATACACCATTAACCCCTGATTCAATGCTTCCATCTTCCATAATCTTGCCGTTTATTTGAGTCCTTAGCCTCTGGAAATTATGCCATAAGCAATTTTAAGAAACTGTTCCACAGGCTAATAAAAGCTTATTTGCAATCCCAAAAAAAAAAAAAAATACCTTGTCAGAAGGGTCTCCCGAATTTCCATTCAAGAATCTGTGATTTTCTTCCTTCGACCTGCCATCCTTGCTCAATGGAAGCAACATTGTTGCAGCTCCACGATCAGGCAGTTCTACAAAAATAGAACCCGGGTCAAAATATGAATGTTGAAGCAGATATTGCGCCCCAGAGACGACAAACAATTGCTCACCTGGCAACTTTTTGTCAACAAAGAACACCACCAAATTAACCGTATACCTGTAACATAATCATGTGTTTGGAAGTCCATCAGACAGTGGTACCATGTTAAAAATATAAGCTCCAAAACTGAAAGTGAAGTGCTTTACCATGCCACGATGACATCAACTGTGTAGTGCTTGCGGGATGCAATGATCAACAAGCTTTGGATCACAACAGTTAACCAAGCACATTGCTTTACAATCCTGCAATATCATGTCAATAAATAAGTCAACTTCATAGAACCATGAATATAAAAGGGGTATCATATTAGACAAATGGCCTCAAATTGTTGAGAAATTTATTTCAAACTTATGGAGATAAGCAGTTCGGGCATAAGTAATTTATTTCTATAATTCCTTCAAATACTTTCCTTCCCTCAGCACAAGTCTCGGGCATTACTTCCACGCAATGCAATCTAATAAGAGGTGCATTTTGCTATTACCTCTGGGTGCCATATTTATGGTATGTCCGAACAAAGACTAGAGAGAAAATCATGTGAGATGAAAATATCAAATCACCACAACCATAAAGCACACCACTAGGAACTGCACAATCATAAAAATTCAAGTGAGCAAAAAAATTGAAAAAAAAACACACACACACATTTAGAAAACTATAGGAAAGGGGAAATAAGGAAAATGTCACCTATTAATAGAACGTCTAAGACGCTATCAGGACGTGGAAGCCTGGAAAGCTTTGAGCCCTATATCAGAAGGAACAGATTTCAATGCTAAATTGTCCAGCTCACTTTGAAATTCCAGGGAAAAAAGCAACCATGCAAAATTTCTTCTAGAAAACATAAATTCATCAAAAATCAATTTTTTTTACCTCTCGACAGTGATAGTTTGGGCCAGGGAGTTGAGTAGAATAAAAAGTTATAATCCGAAGAATTTGACAAGCCTGCAGCAACATAAAAGAGGAAACTATTATGACAATGTTCACAATTGGTTCCAATATAAAATACATTACATACTGCTGCAAATGTTTTTATAGTAGGATCTATCGTTTTATAAATGTGAAGGTTGGATTATATGCACGTCACCATTTAAAATTCCAACGATATAACCCATGACATTAAAACACATTCACGAATATGCTCATCCAGGGAGAAAAACCAGTAAAAGATCCAGTACCGTGTCCCTCTCCAACCAACTCTGGATTCATGTACAAAAATTATTCAAGAAACAAAGAAATTATACTCACAACTAGGAATGCCAGAACCCTACACCATATCAGAACCGTGTAAATCTTCTTGCTCTTGAAAACAAAGGGATGGAAAGTCCACTGCAACAGAACATCAACCATATTTACAAATATTAAGGATTGTGATCTTCACAAAATGAAAATCAGAAGAAAATCAAAACCAAGACAAAACTCACCAAGACAAAAAGTAGAAACATGCAGGTAAATACAGTTTCACTTATATAAGCTTTGTCTTTTCCAAGCTCCTGCAGGTAAGAAGTTTGTAAATGAGTAATGTTCTCAGAGTGTGAGTAAGCATCCATTAGTAGTAGTAAGCAACATAAAGTACAAAAATATATTTTACTTACTGGAAGAAGAAAGAAGCCAGCGTCCTGAAGTATGGGTCCTGGCTGATGTATATAATGAACACCTCGAGCAGCCAGTGCATGGATGTACTGAGAAAAAGACGTGTTAGACTTTAGAAATCAAGAATAGCATATAAGCAAGAAGGAAAACCAACAAAAAGAAGGCAAACTGATAAATGACTTGTTAACACATAACTAAAGCTAAATTCCAGCGTAGCAAATTCAATATAAAAAAACTCATTCAAGGAAATGTCAACTAGAATCAATAATCAATGAGCCAATTAGGAAATATTATGGGATATCAGCTAAAATAAGAATACTAAAACTGCACCATGGCAAGGATCTTCCACGTGATCGACTCAAGGTTTTGCACAAAAAAGCCCCAAGGTACAGAATCAGAGCGAATTGGAGTTTTATAAGCAATAAATAGTGAAAATAGCTGCTATCCATTCATAAAAACATAATTATTGGAATTTTAATCATTCCTTAGTTATATGTTTCCACCAAGTCACAATTATTCAAAAGCTGTATCCAGAATAAATCACATAAAATGTTGTTCTCTGACCAGAAAAAAAAAAAAGTTCAGCAACATTCATCTCGAATAAATTAGAAAGCACATATCAAATTCCCCAGAACTTTAATTTAAGAAGAGTACTCAAAAGTACAATCAAGAAGAAATTGATAAATGCAAGAATAAATATATACATACAAACCTGACAAATTAGACCTCCTAAAATATACTTCCAATTTTCCGCAAGAAGATTGATTTCTGTAGTAGTCTCCGCACAAATCCTCTTCCATAACTTCTCATCACAAAAACAACAATAATACATCAATAAATAATTCTAACAAAATAGGAAAAACAGAAAAATCTGAAAAGCAGAAACCTAATTTAGCAGTGAAGAGAGAAGAGACGAACCTTTGAAGCCCCGCGACCAATGTAAAGCGACATCATCTATGTATGTGCGAACAAACAAAACTTCCATATTACATCACAACCAAACTGTTTCGAATAAAAACATCATCATCTCCGTTTAGTGAAGAGTTAACCAATATATCCCAGAATTACGCTCAAAAACTCCTTCAAGATCCGATGAAGTAAAAGCCCAGTTGCTAAATCAAAGATCTTTCGAGATAATGATCGATTCTTGGAATGGTTGTCCAAAAAAAAGAAAAACTGAATTGATGATTAATCGAAATCCACAACTAACAAACTTCAAAAGGGAACCTTTTTCTCTCTCTAGACTAGAAACAGGGTTGTACTATGTTGTTTCAATTTCTCTCTCTAAATATGCCTACTGAAACGCGAGATGAACGCGGAGGGACAGTTGCAAGTGAGTGAGGGAGGATTTTTAGCACACGTAGAAATTAAATTTCGCCGAGGAAATTCGTGACTGACATAGACCTCCAAAAAAAAATTCTTTAATATATAATATAAAAAAGGAATTATTATCTTTCTTAATTAAATTAACAAGGTATTGTTCTTCATTCTTCCCCTGTTTGTGATTTCTTTAAGGTACAGTGTACAAGAAAGCATTTTTAAATGATAAAACGTTGGTTAAGTCTAATTCATTTGACAATCCGGCCATAGCCTGCATCTGGTGAAGTATATTTAATTTTGAATTTTTTTTTTTTTTAGATTAAAAGTAGATCAAACTTCATTTTTAATTATTCGAACTTACAAATTTTAATTGTACATTTTATGGAACGAGCTATCTTATAATCTCGAAAAGTTTTGCCAAACATAGGCTTAATATTTTACTATTTTGAATTAATTTTTCGAACAAAAAAAAAAAGTCAGACAAGAAATGTTGAATCTTCTAATTTGGAAATGAAATCATTTTCTAGAAGAACGTGAAATAATTAAGCCTCTGTTTGGCCCCCATTATTTTGCATTTTTGGGGTTGAAAATTTTTTGATTTGTGTGTAATATTATTTTATTTGTTGAATGTGTGGTTGAAATAAAGAGAGAAAAAAATTTAATGTAATGTAATTTAATGGGGGCCAAACAATGGCTAAGTCTATGTCTGGTAATCATTATTTCAAAACTCTTTTTTCTACATATTTATTTTCAACCCTATATTTACACAATAAAACTTTCTGCACGTAAACTCAAAATTTTCATTGATTTTTAATCATACATTCTTTAAAAAATCACTATTTAAAAAGAAATTCTGGTGAAAAAGTATTTTGACAATTTTATTAAAACTATATTCATATCTTAGGACAAATTTTAAACGTTGGACTAGTAAGCTGTAAATCTATGGGTCCGCGTGGCATCACTACCTTTCGAGATAATGTGGTTAATTTAGATATTTAATGTAGATAAATATTTCACTTATGATATATTTGGTTGTATTTATTTTTCATGGAAAATTTCAATTTTTCATTTAAATTCCTACTTTGAAGTGTTTGATTACAATTTTTTTCTATGAAAAATATTTTCCAACTTTTAAAAATATACTTAATTTTCCTCATTTTTAATGAAATATATTTTTCATATCAATCAAACGTACTCTTAAAATAATTCAAAACATCCTTAACTTATATCCTTTATTTGAAAACAAATTAATGATGCGTTTGGTTACCAATATTTTTTATGAAAAATGTGTTTTCCATACCTAATTTCCTATTTTTACGTTGCTTGATTGATATATTTTTTTTATGAAATTTTTTTTCCTACTTTTAATCACATGATCATATTTTCCTTGAAAACAATAAAAATATTTTCTTTAGGGAGGGATGATTTTTATTTTCTGGGCGATTCACCCTCTCTTTCTTTAACTCATCTATCTTATCTTTCTCATCTACCAACCAATAAAAAATGGACATCTATAATATTTCTAAATTTAAAAACTAAATCAATCAAATACATTTAATTAATAATTTTCATAAAAATGAATTAGTTAGAATTTATTTTCTTTTCATATAAATTTCATGAACGTAATTAAACGTATCATAATAATCATATTTCCTTCGAAACAGGAAGGTCGGCAAGATGTTATACCTCCAATACACTTATAGGCCTATCTATCATCAATCTTATGATTTTATATGTCCATGCCTTGAGGCGACAACAATGTTTTGATAGTCAAAGATTACCTTCGTTGTTTTGCAAGTATGTTGTAAATTGCATTAGTAGTTAAGCTAAACACGTGGAGATAAAATATCAAGCATTATGGAGAGCTTTTATCCAAAAACGAGTAAAAGAATAAAATGTCCAAGGAATGGACACCAATTTTCATTTCAAAATGCAAACTAACATAACAATCTCCAAAATCAAACTTCGATTACTACTAAAAATAAACTACTACGTATTATTACTGCTAAAAGATTATGTTTTTTTACAAATTCCATTGAAAAGATTTTCTTTTATTGAACTTTCTGGTTTTCTAAAGAACTCACATGCTTACCGATTCAAGAAGCTAGAAGTCGAGATTCAGTAGATGCAATCACCAATCAACTCAACTTTTAAGAAAACTAACCACCACCGAACTTCTTAGTTCAGGATTGTGACCAGTCCTTCATCTAATATTCTTATATAGTGCAATTGAAGCACTTGCCTTAACAAGGTTAGCTCACCTCTGAACTTGAGATCCATTTCCACTCTAGACCTGACTCGTTAACTCTTCAATAACCTACCTTGAATTGAACAAACAAATCAGGTAGAGAATTTAGAATCATGTAACATGTTCATCTCTCCCAAGATGGTAGACTCAAATTCATAACAGCTACAATCAGTGTACATTATGGCTTGAACTGTACCGTGAAATCGCTTAATTAGCACATAACGTCCGCAGCTTTCACTACTATCATGGAAAACGTCATCACCTCTCTCTCTCTCTCTCTCTCTCTCTCTCTCTCTCTTTGCATTTTCACCCTATTTTCGTATTTTATTGCACAAAATGTCATTTTCATCTATTTTATCAATTAAAAACTGTGAAATTGCGAATATACACTTTTTTGCAATAAAATATGAAAATGAGTTTCAGTTTTTTTTTTAAAAGCGCAAATGAGTTCTAAATAAATTATTAAAAGGGTAATTAGCACATAATGTCCCTACATTTCATATTATTGCGAAAAAAAATTTCTTGACATTTTCACATTTAATTACATTTTTGATTGCGCAAACCAGCATTTCTATCAATTTTCATCTAATTTCTCAATAAAGAGATGTGAAATGATGAATATGCATTCCTATTTAAATAAAAAAAATTTAAGAATTAATTGCAACTATAGTCCCAATTATTTTTTAAAAAGTGCAAATGAGTCTCAAATCAATTATTAAAAAATTATAAATTAAATTTTTTTTTTTAAAAAAAAAGTTTAAATGAGCCCCAAATAAATTATTAGAAAATTAGAAATTAGTTTTTTTTTTTAAAAAAAAGGTGCAAACGAGTCCCAATTAAATTTAGTAAAAAAATTTAATAATTAAAAAAGTGCAAACAAGTCCCAAATCAATTAAAAAAAATTCTTTTTTTTATTAAATAGGAGGGTATATTCACCTTTTCAAAACTTTTTATTGAGAAATTGGATAAAATTGATATAAATGATGGTTTGCGCAATCAAATGTGTAAGTAATTGTGAAAATGTCAAAAAATGAAATGCCATGTTTTCCGATATAATAGTGAAATGTATGGATATTATGTATTAATTATCATTTTAGTAATTTATTTGGGGACGCATTTGCTTCTTTTTTAAAAAAAATTTGGGACTATAATTGCAATTGATTTTTTTCTTTTTGTTTTATTTAAATAGAATGATATATTCGTCATTTCATAATTTCTAATTGAGAAAATGGATGAGAGGTCTTTCACGCAATGAAATGTGGAAATAAGAGTGAAAATGTCAAAAAAGAAAAGTAATGATGTTTTTCACAATAATAATGAAAAGTTGGAACGTTATGTGCTAAATATCATTTCCACAACTAAAATGTGGTCGGCTCGACATTATTGCTATAAGCAGCCTCAAAAATGAAATATGGATTGCTTAATCAGCCGCCTATAGTGTGTTCCTATTGCA
>CAIGRM010137570.1:0-16964 GCA_903798335.1 Fraxinus albicans | reverse complement strand
TCGATTTGACGCATATTAACGACATCTTCTTGATAAATATAATATGCACATTATCGGTGTAAAATCTCCAACAGTTTTTGTATATAATTTCTTTATTCCTGCTCGCTGGAAGAATTTACTGCATGCAATAATAATTCCCGTGGTAGGAGAAATGAGGCCAGGTTGCTTATAATTTAGGATAAATTTGTAGTCATGGACAATTCAGCTATCTTAGAGTGTGTCACCAATGGCATTATTCCAAGACCCAGTGGTATTTTAAACTCTGAAAAATAACGAGGTAGCTGTAGGTACATCGTGGGTTACATTATGGGTTACACTCTTCTATATAATATAATATGGTCTACACCTGATTTTCTTCCCACTTTTCCCATCAATGCACCGATTCCCCACATAGGGGTGGTGTACATCTAGCATTCTTCGAATATTAATTTAAGGAATTATTATATATACACATTAGGATTTACACTCTGGTGTACATAATTTTTGAGTGACATTTTATTATTGACTGGTGTACCTATAGCAAAACTCTAATTTAAGATTACATTCCCCTAGGAAAGTATCATCTCAAAACAAAATTGGATATCTGGGACTAACACTATTCAGATCATACATTAAGCCCTTGTTTGATCTTAATATTTTCAAAATACATTTCTATTTTCTTTTCAACTACAGATTTTTCAATAAAATAATATTACACACCTCCAAAACTTTTTTTCATTTTTTAACTACGCATTTTACATCAATTCATTATTTCAATATACGTTCTTTAATAAAAATAAAAATAGGATCAAATATGCTCTAAATGTAATTATAACATTCCATTCCAGTAATTATAAACTACTAATTACTTAATCATGATCCCTGTAAAATAACCATTTAATATAACTACCAGTGAAAGTAAGGACCCCCCAAACATGTCCTGTCCCATTCTCACATTTATTAGCTCAACTCACCCACCCACCCAACCAACCAACCTATACCATTTTTACACATACACATGGTCTTACTCTTACCCTTGTTTGGGTTCCATTTTAATGACCTTTGGAAAAGAAAATGTATTTTGGAATATTAAGGGTTTATTTTCTTTATCATTTTCAAGTCGTTTTATGTTTTCGATTTTTCAAAACAGTGAAAACGGATTCTCTTTCCTATTTTCAAAAACGTGTTTTTGAAAATGAGTTAAAAATTTACAAAGAAAACTCAAAGCGACAAATTTGTCGTTTTTGGCATTTTCAATTATAATCAAGCTAAAATTTTTAAAACGCATTTTGGGTGTTTTCAAAACAATTTTTCAAAATGCCAAAAAGAATACATCTTCAACAATCTCAAAATGAACACTCAAAACACAAAACCCAAAATGAATTCACCCCTATTTTTTTGAAAAATATGTTGTCAAAAAGTAAGGAATTTTTTTTTAATTTATGTATAAATTATTTTATCGAAAAATGCATTGAACATAAGTTGGTTAAGGGCTGTTGAGATTAATCATAATGGTTAGTGCTGTCGAAATTGGACAAACTTGGCATATTGAATCAAGACTAGGTTCAATTACATAAAAAGTTAGAACCCATTAAAAAAAGGCCAATTAGTTCAAAGCAAATCAAAATATATCGATACAACGTATTTGTCAGTTCATCTCGAAAGTTTGTTTCATTTTATTTGTTTTCCTGGTATCGACCCAGTTCGAAGCTTACCTCGACCATTTGCCTTTTTCGAGTGGTTTCTAAACTAAAGTGTTAACCTGTTTATTCAAACGTTAAATTGGTAACTGAAGTCTGAAGATACAATTTTACCCTAAAAATGTGGGAATTAGGTCTGCCATTGAAAATGACAGGAGAGTGTACGAACATAGACGCTATTGCTGTGTCCCTGTCTCTGTCTCTTTCATGTCTGAAATGACATCTCTGCCGACGGATCGAAAGATCACCTTCTCAAATCCCCGCCTGTTTTTACTACCTTAAACCACTTGCACCAAACAGGACCTGACCGGAACACAATTCGATGTTATGACTTTATAGACTGCCCTTTTTCATACATTAGCTCACTCCAAATCTCGTGTTATACAATTTAAATAAGAGAAAAGATTTTGTTCCTTCCCCATTGCACATGGCTTGTCAATTGTTTTGGCGCTTCTTGTCTTTGGTACGTCGTCTTGTGTTTCTTTCTTCGAGGTAAAAATGACTAGTAAATACGATTAGGACGTGTTTGGTAGAGATTAAAATCGAATTAAAATTGAAAAATTAGCCCTTATTGTTGATTTTTATTAGACGAGTGAGACCCAATAACGACTATATTTTCAATTTTAATTGAATTTTAAGATTAGTCAAACATCCTCTTAGTATATAATGGTTTAAATAATAATTTACACACACATGACGTGGTAAAATACGATTGAGTCATTAGATTTTTAAATAAATTTTGATACAAGTTGGTGAAATGTGCAATTAAAAATTTGATCAAGTTATGAGTCTCATAAAATGTGCAGTCGAAAATAATTTTGAAGTAAAATGAGCTTTAAGAATTGAGGGCCAACATAATATATATTCAATCAAGATTTCACATCATCGTATTTATTCATTTCAAAAAAATTCAAAAATTATTTTTTAAATGAACTGTCTAGATTTTATCACATCAAACTCTGTCAAAAAATCTCGTCAACCATAATTGTACAAATAGGTTAATTCATCTCTTTCCCCTTCTTCGGACAGAATATTTTTGACTTTTCAAGTATGTATGGTACTTCACAGTTTACGAGGGTCCCATGTCCCTTGTCCAATGCTATTCTATTCACGAGATCTGTGAAGGCCTCTTAAAGATTTTTGTGGGGACTATTTTCTTTTTTCTTCTCTTTAATTTCCTTGTCTTTTTTTTTGGTGGAACAAATTTTTAGACCCATTTGACTAAATGATTTTGACAACTTTATTGGATTTCTTGAAAAAATTTGCTTCTCGTTTCCAAAATTCAAAATTATATACACAAAGCCCTTGTTCTCATGCTCTGGTCGGAAAAAAAAAAAAAAATTATTCTATTTGTACATTTTTGTATAATATCTTTGTTGACATCGTGTGTGCTGTCAAAATTTATGCCATTGATTATTTTAAGTGTGTTAAAAGGGCAAAAATGTTGACAACTTCACACAATGTCAACTAGAGTGTACCTGTAGCAAACCTTAGAAAAAAAAAAAAAATAGAGAATAGATGGAGAGGAAAGTGAGTAACAAAGTGTTTTTTTGATCATCCGATTATATATTCATAACAATAGTCTATTCCTATTTGATTGGAACAGATCTAATAATTCTTTGATTTCAGTTAGTAAGAGGGATCTTGAGCCCGAAAACACAATATGGCCCCCAAACACCTTTGTAACTTCAAATACCTGAATTTGTTAGTCTTTTTCGTGATACTCCAACCTCCCTCATGATTATGTTATCCTAAATGAGTCACTCGATTGCACAAAAAAAAAAAAAATTCATCTCAAAGAGGTTTACGATTTTTTTTGGAAACATTACATGTTTAGGTTCGACCTTAAAGAGAAAAGAAACTGAAGTATCTAACAACGTATCTTCACAGACTAAGAACTACAAAAATGTCCCTTTTATTCCGGGGTTATAGAGAGAATTGACATATCTTACGTGACAACTTTGATAACGTCGTATTGATTTGTATAATTGAGATTAATGGTTGGACAAAATTCATACAAAGTCACATTCAACTTTTTATAATTGTAATAAGGATAATTATCAATTATGTTGGAATGATTTGCACAAATATATTTTTACCTAAGCAGTAAAAAATTTAGTCAAATGAAGACAGGTACAAGCCCGAGAACAGAGGTCAACTGAACAACCACTTTATGCAGGTAGAAAAGTAGTAAATCCAAGCACGCCGCAGAATGAGAATCACGCTCTTCTCGTTATTCTCTGCACCTTCACGTCCGGTTTTACCGGTACAATAAAATACCTTCCTTTTTATTTTATTTTATTTATCAAAATTCAGAGAAAAATAATTAAAAAAAGACACGTGGCCAAGAGGTGGCAAATATCAGAGGACGAAAGAAACTTCACAAATCAGAAATTGAGAATTTGGTTGAGTGCTGCAAGAGAAAAAGTGATACATACACCTTTTGGATCTTACTTTTTGCACTTTTTCTCTGTAACAGATATATATTTTCCAGCATTTTGTTGGCATGTTCTGATTTTTCTCAATCCTGTGAAGAATAGAGAATCTATTCAGCAGGCCTCTGCAGTTTGCGATCCAGTTCCTATTGATTCTAAGGTTTGTAATTTGTATAACTCCTTTTTTGCTTTTTCAACATGCATATAAACAGCATGTGATGATTACATAATTTTATGGTTAGGAAGAATCTTTTGATGCTTTCGGATTGAGTGCGAGGTGAAATCAGATGAAATTCACAGGCATTGTTAAATTTTGATTTTATGAGCATTGCTGTTGAATGAATTTGACGCGTGATCTGCTTTTAATATAATAATCTCTCATTTTCACTATTTTATTAATTGAACTTTCAATGGCGCAATTTTTTAACGTCGGTTGAATAGTTGACATGGAATGGGCTTTGAGTTAGATTTGAAATATTTTGCTGTGAGTTTTAACATTTTATCATTGAACTAGATGATATCATTGCATTGATACTTCACTTAGAAATTTTTACAAGGAGTTGGGAAGTGTTATTTATAATATCTTTTCTTACAGAGAAATATTTAGAAGTTCCTAAGTGATTTCTGGATTACTGTAAGGTACTGAACTGGCACTTTCACTACTGGTGCAGTACAACTTTAATTTTGATGCTTTTGCTTGGAAATCTCTTTGCTTTCATTGAACTTTGAGGATCGAGCCATTTCTCTTCTGGACCTGGCGAAAATGTCAGGTATTATTGCATTCTATGAAATCTGCCACTGTTCTTTGTTGTTCACTTTAATTGTCGACAACATCACATCTTATCAGAAAAGAAAATTTGTTTGCAATATAAATTCACATTCAACAATATATGATATTGTAGGCCTAGAAGGATTAGAGCAATATGATTGCACAAAAGAGAAGACATCAGATTTCGAGAACCCTGAGGATGAACGCCAGAGGTCAAAAATTGAGGTTTTGAAGAAAAAGGCAATAAATGCTTCAAACAAGTTCACTCATTCTCTCAAGAAAAGAGGGAAAAGGAAAATTGATTACAGGGTTCCTTCAGTCTCTATTGATGATGTGCATGATGCAAAAGAGGAGTGTGCTGTCTATGACTTGCGTCAGAAACTCTACGACAGAGATTTGTTGCCGGTTAAACAGGATGACTATCATACTTTGTTGAGGTGCATTTTATTTTTTTCATTTTCGTTGGCTTCTCTACAAGCTCCAATATCTCCGGAGAAATCACTAAATTCTATAGAATATGATGGCTCCCAGGTCAATGAATAGTAGGTAGTTGAAAGTGGAGAGGATCCTCCTTTCTAGAATGCTAGTCATTTCATATTCACATCCCCATACTTTCAAGTGAGCAAACAAATCAATTGATTTAGCTGCAACTGTTACTTGTTTTAATGGAATGTGCTTTGCTCGCTTGGTTTGCAAGTTGTTGGATTTTATACGCAATAATAGAGAAATAATAGAGAAGTGAAAAAGAGAAATCAACACAAGGATTTAATAAGGTTCGACAATGTGCCTACATCCATATTGAACGAAGCGTAGATATTTTTTTCGATATGAATAATATGATTACATCATCAGTATATATATAATAACCTAGCCCTGGCCCACACAAAAATTTAGGATCCGTTCTTCTAATAAACACGTGTTCCACTCTATATGAGCCATATATACAACACAAGTAATAGGAGCTTTTGAGCCAAAAAAATGCATTATAAGAAGATAGCTTAGTATCTACAAAAGAAACTTATTTCATATTGTGATTTATGCATGACCTTATAAACATATTTCTTGAGTTGGTGTGGCATTTGGATTTGTAGGTTGTTACTTGTATCTAATTTGGTTGCACAAGGAATCAATGGTTAAGTCTTGAGCGTCTGATGTGTTTTATGTAGATTTTTGAAAGCAAGAGACTTTGATATTGACGAAACAATACAAATGTGGGAAGAGATGCTTAACTGGAGGAGAGAGTTTGGAGTGGATACCACACTGGAGGTAATTTTGTTATACGTTCACCTGCACAATAATACTAGAGGAGGAAGTATTTAGTCAAAATTATTGGAGATTTATTCTGGAAACATTTCAGGCATCTTCCATCCTTTTTCTACAGTCAGAAGGCGTTCGGTTTCTTTTCTATTGGCGATATCAGAATGCTGTTAAAATCTGTTTCTACTTTGAATCTTCAGGACTTTGAATTTGAGGAACTGGAAGAAGTATTGCAATATTACCCCCAAGGATACCATGGGGTTGACAGGGAAGGCAGACCTGTTTACATTGAAAGGCTTGGAAAAGCTCACCCAAGCAAACTAATGCGCATCACCACAATTGATCGCTACTTAAAATATCATGTTCAGGAGTTCGAGAGGGCCCTGCACGAGAAGTTTCCAGCCTGTTCTCTTGCTTCAAAGAGGCGGATCTGTTCAACAACCACAATCTTGGACGTGCAAGGCCTTGTAAGTTGATTTAACTGCCATCAATTTCCCAATTGAATGATTTTTGTTAAAGTTATGCCTTAATAAATTCTTGTTAGCTTTCTGATGAAACACTCTTAAAAAATAATATTAATATTAATATCAATATCATTTGAAAGTTGTACAACACATATTCCTGGGGTTGACTTAGATTTGGATTTAACAAAAAGTTAGCTTTTCACTATTTATGTCTATGCTCCAGAAGATTGAATTGATTAAGCACCTTTACTGTTAATAGGATTAGAAGAATTCTATTCTGTTGATTTGAGTGGGGATTAGTACATATATTGTTTCTCTACTTCTTGGGAGGTTTTCTTTTCCTTTTGGTAACCTGTATTACAATGGCATTTCTATTTGTTGTGTAATAAATGGCCAAATTTATAAATGCAGGGAGTTAAAAATTTCACAAAGCCTGCTGCTAATCTATTGGCAGCCATGGCTAAAATTGACAATAGTTACTATCCCGAGGTATTGTTAGCTTATTCATGTAAAATATTCCCTTTTTAATCCTGACGAACCCTTCAACAATGGTCTATTTGCCCATGATTGTTTCCAATAATTATTTGCAGACACTCCATAGTATGTTCATTGTTAATGCTGGACTCGGTTTCAAGAAAGTCATTTGGCCTGCTGTACAGAAGTTTTTGGATGCAAAGACCGCAGCGAAAATACAGGTAAAGGATTTTCTTTGGCAGTCATATTTCTTGCTTAATTAACTCTTATCATATTCCTTGCTATATTAACTGCATTTAATTGATTGCATATTTGTGTTCTGTTTTCGCAGGTTTTGGACCCCAAGTCCATGGGGAAACTACTGGAATTCATCGATCCAAGGTTGTTTGTTTTTCCATTTTTTTTTTTTTGTTTTAATGTGATTTTTGAGCATACCAAGATCTAATGCTAGGTTGTTCTACCTGTAGTCAATTGCCCGACTTCTTAGGTGGATCGTGCACTTGTTCTGTTGATGGCGGTTGCCTAACGTCCAATCAGGGTCCATGGAATGATCCTAAAATAATGAAGGTACACGTGTTTGATGTTTCTGAGAGTGGCTCATCTATTTCTAATTTCTTCATTATGTAACTCCATTGTGACAGAAGTATAAAATTTCTCTCAATTTGTAGATTGTGTATAATGCAGAAACAACTCTCGTGAAACAGATAACCATAACAGCCAATGACCATCAGAAAATTGACTCTCATATTCAGTTGCATCCACTTAAGGTAGTAATTTTAGGTTTTTATATACATTGAATTTTTGTTATCTGTAAATCTAACATTTTTTTTTCTGTATCATACTATCAGGGGAAAACAAGTGATTTGTTGACGGTTGAGTCGGAGTCAGAGGACGATTCTTGCTCTCCGACTAGAAGAAATATCTCTAGGTCTACACTATTGGCTCCTGTTCTTGACAAAGTAAGTTCGATTAGCAGTTCTCAATTTTTAAGAATGATAATTTTGATCCTACTATGCTAGATATGTTATATTGATATGCCTTGCATCTCCCTATCGGCTGAAACAAGCATGCATACTCTAACTTGATCGCCTATATGGGTCTGTTCATGGATAGTTCTTCATAGTGAGCTAGCACTGGTGCATTCATGCTTTCTTGTGCATGATTTGTGAAAATTCAATTGATGCAGGCCCAAATACCAGATACTAGTATCTACTACAATTGCAACGATCATTTTACTCCAGTTGATAAAGATAATGATTATGATCAAGGAATGGAAAATTTTCAGCGTCAGTCTTTTATTATAGACAACTCAAGGAATTTGAATGGTGATGAAAGACAGAATTTAGAAGGTATGTGTTTCTCTTTACAATCAAAGGATGGGGTCATGCATTTTGCCCCCCATCAATCAAAGCAGGCATTATTGGTGTTCTCTTAACAGGAATGTAATGTCTGATGCATTAAATTTAATTGAATGATTTTGAGATAGAAATGACTGCAAGATTGAATCTTGTGGAATGAGCCTTCAGATATTTTATTTGTAATGGCATAGCTCAGGTTTCTGTAATTCTTATTGGAATCAACATTTTACATGTAATTATGGTATAAATATAGGCATTCTACAAAAAGTTTCCAGTTATAGTATTTTATCCATGCCTCTTGATTTTCTCCTTTGAGAGAAGTCATTATAACTCCCCCAAAAACACACTCTTTCTGGGTTGGTCATATTATTAAATTTGACTTACAATTTCGGCATCTTGTTTCTCCTTTTTTTACCTCTCTCTCTCTCATTCCCTGGAGGCATCACATTCAAAAGCCATAAAAAGCATTTCTTTATGTCAGTTAGTCTAGGCTTAAGTATGGTTCCGATTTCGTCAACATTCTAAGTAGAATCTATGGAATATTCTCCATTCTTGTGACTCATACCTTGTATATCTTTTAGGTACTCTGTTTACCAATTGGTTTGACACTATCCAGGAGAAAATTAATTTCTCATTAGTGGCAAGAACATTGATATCTTTCATGGTCAAACATTTTGCCTTAATCCGTAATGTGCCTTTTGAATACTGGAAAAGACAGACGAATGCTTATCCATCTAACGCATTGGAAGGTGAACCAAAACTAAACAGTCATCCACCAGCCAGTGCTGAAGCTGTTTGTGAAGACCAGGTCCTTCAATGTTGTCTGCAGCGTCTCCAGAGATTGGAAATTTTGTTGGAAGGACTAAACAAGAAGCCTGCTGAAATTCCATTAGAGAAGGATCAAATGCTTAAGCAATCTATGGACAGGATCAAGGCCTTAGAGCTTGACCTTGAGAAAACAAAGAGGGTAAGTATCCCGTATATTTATCTTGTTGAAAGTTTGAGCGTGCATAATTGATCCCTTGTATTTTATTGCAGGAAATACATGCTACTCTGATGAAGCAGCTAGAGATTGGAGAGTTGATGGAGAATATGAAGGAGTCCAGATTTCGTGTAAGTAATTTTACCTAGCAAATGCAAACTCGTTTCTCTGGGTTATTCCTCTTTCCAGTCCCCTTGGAATTCGGATTCCAGTTATTTCTTTATTCAAGCAACTCTTTTTCCCATTGCGATTCTTTTAATAGATGATATATTTCAAGGGTTCCAATTGGCGGTTTTTCTTTTTACAGCGAAGAAGGTTGTTCTGGTAAGTTTGGAAAGCAGAGATTGGAAGACATTGCAACAGCTCAGTGAAACATAAGCCGTTTTGGGGTGATTGCTGGAGATGCTACACGGGGGGAAAACTTCTTCAATCATGCTATGAGTACATTATGGTTTACATCATCATATGCATTCTTCCACATGGGCACCGTCATCTCCTTTGATTTCCTTAACACCTTTTCACATCATTGCCCAGATTGTGTCAGAAAAGAGGGATGTCAACCATATTGTAAAGCAAAACGTACATTTAGCATTTTCCAAACTTCTTGTGGCCATCTCTTTTTCCTTTCCTCTTGCTCTCATGCGTCAACAATCTCCTAGGTGGAACCGGGAACTTTGGCCTACAAGTAACACCGGGCTGCAGCATTTTCTCATTTGCATGCCTATAATGCCTTGTGTAGCACAGTATAGAAAATGAAAACGGGTGGCAGCTTTTTTCACTTTGCTGTCTACTATTTCATGTACTGCAGTGTATAATATAAGATGTATATGAGCCTCTCCAACTGAATTTAGGATTATTGACTAATGTTTTGCAGTAAAAGAATAGCCTTCTGCATCCCACTTATCTATGAGCTAAAGGTGGATCATGGATGCAACCCTATTTGTTGAAATTATCTTCTCTTAAACAGTCAAGTAGTTTTAAGAATTTGAATATTGGATATAGCAATCAAACTGATGATCTTGATATCATATAATAGGCGCCGCTTTGGCATGAATTTTGAAAAGTCAAAAGAAACTTTTGAGATTCAAGAACTGTTTTTTAATCCGTTTGGTTAATTTTATAAAAATATTTATTATGATTAAAAGAATTAGTTTCCATACATCTATTAAGGTAGCTGTCTTATGAAAATCTAATGCAAGAAGCAAAAGCAAAAGCTCACCCGAATGGGCCCTAAATAGAGAAACTCAAACTTGAGCCATATAACCCAACTTAGTGCAACTTATGGGAAAAACCCATATGTATGGAGAAGTGGTTCACCATACTGCATTTACTCTTGTTATTATTTACAATTCTTATCATAATTCTGCATATATCTTCAAATTTACAGAACCAGCCACTTATGAAACCCTAAATCTGTAGAAAAGAAATTGTGATTCCTGGTTGTATAAATTCATGACTAAGCGAGATTGATGTCCTAATTGAGAAAATCTGCATACGCGGTTACACCTCACACAGAATTCCAATTTTCGAAACTTCACTTTCTACTGAATCTAATTGATTTTTTTTTCACCAAAATCATAATAAAGAATTATTGGACTTGCCATAAGGAAGGGAAAAAAATCCAAAAAAATTGAATCCGAATGGATCGGGGGGATTGAACCCGACGTGAATCGAACACGCAACCTTCTGATCTGGAGTCAGACGCGCTACCATTGCGCCACGGATCCGGAGGTGCTAGTTACACGTCGTAAAAGATATATATTCTAATAATAACTAATACCTCCTCCCTCCATCACCGTGACATACTCATCTGCGGCCAACATTTCCTAGGTTTTAGACCACTCAACAACAGCCTACTTCAGCCATTTGCAGAAACCCAGATTTTTTCTTGCTAAACCTTTTTAAGTTTTTCTAGAATTTTCTGGTACCAATCCTTTTTGTTTCCGATGTGTTTTTTCCTTTTTATTTTAGGGATATAAAGAGTGCACAAAATTTTAATTTCAATTGTTTCAAAATTTAAGCACAACTTTGATAACTAATTATTTTTGTTTTGTGTCGATGAAAAGTTAATAAAATTATAGATTTCATGAAAATTTGATCAATTATAAAGTTAATATCAAACAAGTTGTTCGACCACGTATCCGGAGTAGGTTATTCTACTTGTTTGTTGAATAGATGCCTAACTCCTTCACGTCCTTGCAAATTGCCCCTGTTTGGTAGCACTTAAAATTCAAATTTTAATCTAATTCAAAGTTAACAATTAATTTTAACCACATATTTTTTAAGTCCCACAATTTTTTAACTACATATTTCATCAATCTTTATCAAAATTTACAAAAAATCTAATTTTAATTCCCGAAATTAAATTTTAAAACAGTTGCTTATTAAATATCTTGACTTTTTTCCTATCTCTATCAATTCTTTCTTTGCTAGATAACAAATCTCCAATTTGGACCTCCACTACTCGTTTATGATGTTTACTTGATTCAAACACACAATAGTCAGAAACCATTCTGATATTTTTATTGCTTATTCAAACCAAAGTGCAATCCACAAACCACACGTTTGACAAGGTAAATCGACGTAATCTATCAACCAATGACATCTTTGGTGCGACGAATTGGGCTTGCTAATATTATAGAAAAATTGTTAAGTAGCGTCATCTAATACTGTACTCGTCAAAAGATAGGAAGTTGCTTGCGTAATCATGAATTGTACACATTTTCTTCCAAAAAAAAGTTGTTGAAGCGTCGAGTTTCTCTTGAAATAACGATGACAAGTTCATGAAGACTCGACAATTAAGAACTCAAGAATTAAAACATCAATTTGTACCAAATCCCAGATAATGAAATTAAGATGTCGAATTTGAAAAACCTAAAATCATAATACTAAAGTCGAAATTAGCTTACGAGCTGAAACTACTTTAAATTCAACTGAACGAACAAAAGAGTTCTAAGAAGAAGAGCCATAGTCAAAATTAGCTGCAAGATCAGAGTCAATACCAGCTTCATTCTCCAATGGAGGCACCTCATTCAGATCGAAATCCAGAATTTTACGACATTTATGTGCAATTTCTGGGCTTTCGTGGTCTACTTGAACAATGCCAGTCGAAAGTATATCATCTTCTGAAGCTGCAAATGAAGATTGATCTGTGGAGTTGTAAATAGCAGTCTTGTATTTGTTGTGGCTAGCCCTATGACGCCCTAGTGCTTGGCGAGTTTCGAAGCACTTGCCGCATGTAATGCACCTGTACTTAACGTGAGGAGCCTTCGTTGTCATGGGACCAGCATACTTCTTGGATTCAAGATCACACAATCTCACCTTTTTCTTTCTTGTTTCGTTCTTGATCGTCTTTTTTGCATTAGTGCGCTCATGTTCTTCATTGGTGACTGATTTTCGAAGAAAACTCCCAATTTTGTTGCTCTTCAAACCTTCAAGATTAGTAGAGCCGCTTTCCTCATTTGAAATTTTTGATTCAGAAACCTTGTTAGTATCCCCAATTTCACTCTTATACGTTAGTGAATTGCTGTTGGTGACCTCAGATTCAACAACTCTTTGCCTGTACAATTGTCCACTCTCAAATGATTCCCCATGAGCCAACATCATAAGATCAAGAACAGCATCATATAATTCATCATCCTCCGAGCCTGAAAACTTCGATGTAGCGCTCATGCCTCTCTTTGCAGTCACTGACAAACCAGGAAAAGACTCGGTTGAATCAACTGTTTGATTTCCATCAGCATCAGTCAGTGAATCAATTTGATTATCGACATTTTGAGGTTCAATCTTCGACCAAGAACTCTTTTTCGCTATTGTAGGTGGTTGAATTCCCCTCCAATTCCTCTCTGGATGGCACCTCATGTGCCCACACAGTGACTTCATCGATAAAAAATTCTTCCCACAAATTAAACAACTCAGTTTCTTGTTATAATGCGTCTTTTTCACATAATCAGATTCACTAATTTCTTCATCTTCTCGCAGACGTTTCTTGGACTTTATGGGTTGATTTACTTTTTTCTTGGCCTGAACGTGAATTCTCATGTGACCTCCCACAGCTTTACCTGAATTAAATCCTTTATTGCACACTGGGCAAAACTTACTGTACATCTTATCCTTCTCTTGAATTACAATAGTCTGATCATCTTCCTCCATGCCGAGTTTCAGCTCTGACTCACCCTCGGTGGATGAACCTTGCGGAGGAACACTTAATTTATCTATCCACAGCTTCTTCTACCCCAAAACAGGTTCACAAACCTAAGATTTTCATTAACTGATGTGACTCAAAATCTTCTTCACAAGAACAACCATAGCTTAAGTGTGTGTGCATATATATATATTTATATGTATTATGTATACAAAGAGAAAAAGGGTCAAAAATGATCTCAAAGAGTGGTTGAAAGAAAGTGAGAGCTGAGATTTTCAACAAGAAAAATCTTAAAAGATGGATAGTTACATAATGGCCCAGAAACCCTTAAAAAGACAAACTTCCTAGAAGATATATACTAATTAAAATGGAGAAATAACCCTAAACAAGACTCAAAGAAAAAAAGCACTGACCAGAATAAAAAGATCTTTTGGAGCAAAGTATTGATGTTTGCTTAGCTGAAAAGAAAACATAAAATCAATTAGAAACAACAGCAGAAAAACATAGAAACTGTGTGATTTTGTATGTTATATACATATCATTTAGATCAGTGATGAAAATGAAGAAAAAAGAGGTAATAATGACATCCTGGATGAAGAAAACAAGTGTGAAATGAAAAGAATTTGAAGAGTCGGTTCTTGACTATGGAAATTGACTGTCACGTTCTTCTACTTTTTTCCATCTAAACCAGGTTTTAGGGAATTACCAAAAATCTCTTATGGTAATTTAGCATTAGTTAAGGTTTTGAAGATGTAGTAAGATTACTATCAAATTCTATGAGATTAAGATGAGAAGTTTGATGCAAGTAGAACACCACGAATATTTGAATTACCGGAAGTAGTTTTCTTTATCTTTATCCCATGCGGGGAAAAACCTATCTTTTTCCACATCAAAATTAGAAAAAAAATTGACAAATTTTCAGTACCGTAATTAGGTGTGAAAATGGGAATAGAGAATTCTTTGGGCTGGTCATTGGTCAACCTCACAATTTACGTAAAAATTTTATCTGTTCAATTAATTTCCTTTTAATGCAATTTATTCATTACCTTAAAAAAGCAATCACTACATCAATGCATGCTTCTTTTCACGCGGAATGGTTATATTGTAATTAATTGTTAGGGTACAACGTAAGATTGTCTCTCAAACTAGTTCAACTCGTACGTTAACGATGTCCATCCTTTTATTACGCGGCTTTTAGGTATAATCAGAACAATTTTTGGGTCGGCCCTCAATTTTTTTGTAGTCAAGCATGTCGAGATTTTTATAGCACGAGACAAAAGTCAATCCTCCCATCAAGAACATGAAAGGTTGCACAACTTCATAGAGAACCCAACAATAATGATAAATAAAAACGTAGTGAAAGTCAATACCAAAGACTAAGCAAATCTACTAAAGTGGTACTCTTCCACGTGAAAAAAAATTCTACTCTTTAGTATTTAAATAATGTTATTTATCACGATAATTGAACATAAGTGATGTGGTAGTTTATGTGGAATAATGAGATTGAGTCGTTCAATTTTTTTACGAGAGAGAGAGAAATATAAGAAATAATGAATTACCATATCGATATCATGATGATAAATAAATTATTTTCAGTTTTTACGTACAAACTAAAGTGGAACTTTTCCACCCATAACAAATTTTATATTAAGGTAGCATGAGACGGAGATGCACCTAAAGAAACTATCGCCCATAAGCCAAAATAGCAGTCGAACAAGTTAACCATGGGCCGAGCTGCTAGTATTTCCTCATATACTATAAACAAAAGAATTATTAACTTATAAGTAAATTTATTATGCTCGGTGAAATTAGTCTGACAAAAGCTCCAGTTGTAGCTAGTGATTCATCTGCTTGCTCATGTATTTAACGGTAAGAATCTGTCTGATTGTAAGAGTGAAATTTGGATGGAAAGAAAATAAATTCTAGGAAATTGAATTGCTTAGAATTGTTTTTCTGAGAATTGTCAATTAATTGTGTTTGATTGATATAATTGTCCACGTGAAAAATATTAAATTTTGGATCTTTTGGTGTTCGTTTGACTTTTTTTTTAATGAAAATTGTCCATTAAAGAGAAAAAATAAATACAATTGGCGACAAAATTTGTGTCTATTGCCACAAAAAAAAAAAAAAAATCTCTCACCTAAATTTCCTTCAATTGGTGCACGTGGGTGGAATTAGTTTTCCATGACAAACAAAATCCATCAAACAACCATTTCCATGGAAAATGGAAAACAATGGAAAAAAAAGGCCATCAAACATAGCCCAAGTGAAATGAATGTGGAAGCAGAGAACTGCCACCCACACATTATTTTCTACAAATAATTTGGTTACCGCTATCATAACAGAGTACCAGTAGCAATAAATTATCCCAACTCTTTACTTGAACTGCAGCATAAAATGAAACTTAAGACATTCCAGTAAAAATTAGCAGATGAATACACAAACCAGTTAGATAAATTTCTTTTATAATGCAGAATCCATATATGGAAATTGGAAAGTAATAAACGAGACGATGAAAGTTAATATCTGGCATAATGAAGTACTTGTTTTCACCTAGGGTGAGATGGTGACTGATCCACAAAATAAGTACAGGAGATAAGGGACTAAGACTTAAACTTCGAGAATTATATATGGAGAAGACTGAGAGAATTAAAAAGTGAACACCTCCATTACATAAATATAAGCTCAAAGTCATTTATTAAACTGAATAAACAGCACCTCTAATTTTAGTTCTAGACCTTTTTACTCAATCCGAAGCTTTGCAAAATTGTACATGTATAATATGTGAGAAATTAATTACAAACAGCTTTTAATTTCCCGAATGAAGTATTATGAGCTCCACGGCCCAATTCTCATAACTAGTGACAGACAGTGTTGCAAGTGCAGAACCCAATTCCACACAAACATTTGTAAAGCCTCTAAGTTGGAACAATGACCATATGATTCAAAAACGCAAACATAACTTCACCTTCATAATCTCGACACTCCACCACCAGAGCCGCATCCTGGATTGCCCTTGCTGCAGTCATCTTTGTTTAGTTTAAATATCTGAGCCTAGCCCGTACATTAAGTGCTAGTCGACTTTGAATAGTCGCAAAGTGGATTTGGATTCAGGCTAGAATCCAGATTGTGATGACAAAGGAGAAATAAAGGCTCTTTTTAGAACTAAGTGGGAACGATCCCAGTAAAATTTGGTGATATCTGCAAAATAAAGAGTCCCATGACAATTATCAATATTACCAACTGCACGAAGAAACATGCAGTGTACTTGCACATCCTCTTCTGTAGCTTCATCGACTCATCAGCACCTACAATATCTTCGCAATAATTCTCCAAATCCTCAGCTTCTTTACTGAGAGTTGTAGCCTTGTTTTCTGCATCTTCAAGCCTGTTCAGCATCTG
>CAIGRM010137532.1:0-21190 GCA_903798335.1 Fraxinus albicans | reverse complement strand
CATTATCAATTGAGCTTGATGAATTCATAAATAACTATCCTATCATCAGTTCCTTCAATGTGTTTTACATATTGAATTTATCTTTTCATTTCCTGCTTCAGTTTATTTCCGTTCCTACATTAGAGTAGCTTAATTTCAATTTCTATCCTTTAATTTCTGCTGCTCTTCTGATCTCTTATTGCTGGTTCCATTTCGTTTTCCTTCATGTTTTTACAATCTGTGCTGGCTGATTTTGATTTCTTAAGAAACACTATGATCAGTAGGGATGACTAAATCGAATCGAATCGAACCAAACTCTAATAGATTCAGTTCTTCTTAAATTAAATATTATTCGAACAAGTTTTAGAATCAAGAACTGATAGATTTTGTTATTTCTCGATTCTAAATCAAGAATCAAAGAACCCTAATTTTTTAAAATTTTTTATATTAAATAAGCTAAATTATTTTTTTAAATAAATTTACCAATGAATTAATTGAGCTCAAAATATTATTTTCTTGCTTTCAACCAAGCCCAACTTTGTAATTCAGATTTCAAAGAATCAAAATTGAATGAACTAATTTTTTTCTCAATTATTTTACTATTTATAAAGTAATCGAAGTTGAGCGACTGCACATCTCTTCAATTACCCTTTGTCTGCCTTATTTATTGATTTTCTTCCGCTTTGATTAAGATAAACATCATCTCATTCATTTCTAATAATTTATTGCGCTCAATGTACAAATATGATAATTTATAACTAGTGCTCAAGATGTTTATTTCGAATGCGCGAATTGTGTTTTCCTTTCTCTCAGTAGCTACCTTCCTTGCTGCATTCTTTATTCTCACCCTTTTTTTGACTGAATATTTTCACCTTTCTTTGAGTTTGTCGTCCATATTGCACACTAATTTTGAAAAGTTTGACCTCATTTTTGTGATTTTATTATTATAATTCTAACTATACTATATAATCTTTAAGATTGGAGTTCATCTCCGTAGATTCTTTATCTACAGAAAAAATGCCATTGATAGTACTTGTCTTGGATAATCAAAATGTAGAATCTCATAATCTAGTTTTGTAATGGCCAGCCAAATAGGGTTATTGTTATTTATGGAGGTGCCGATTGTGTCCAAAGGAAAACTTCCTATTTATTATATATTGTTAAGCTCTTGTTTGACAATCATTATTTTCAAACTTTTTTTAACATACTAATTTTTAACTATATATTCAGATAATAAAATATTCTGTACGTAAATCTAAAATGTTTCCAAATTTTTTAACCATATATTCTACTAAAAATCACTATCTAATACTCTATTTGCCCCTCTCCAAGTAATGGTTGTCAAACCGGGGCTAAATTCCAAAGAAAGTTGTTAAATGTGTTCATCTGGTATTAAAACTTCCTATTTGTTAGATATCAAATATATATTATATTTTCCCATATTAAATCTATTAGTTGGATAAGTTTTTGTTTATTTATATTTTTTAATGGTACTTTTTCAATTATTCTTGTAGAATTTCTTAGTGTGACAAGTTAAGCAATTGACGATCAATTTAAATGACTGGTAAGTATTAGCAATACTTAAAAAAAATTATTTCTATAACTTCTAATTTATATATATATTTTTTTTTTTATAGATTTGAAGGCTTGACGCAAATGAATCAATGAGATGGAATCATCGATGTTTTATTATTATTATTATTATTTACTTTTTGGTAATTTGTTTATTTTGATAAATGGATCTTATTATATAACTTGTTATTTGTATATTTTAAAATTGGATTATGTTATTTTGTAAGAGTTAATGTAGCGTTGTTGTGAAAGTTAAGATCGAAAATGTTATTTGTTGGATTAGCGTAGCGTGTGTTGTAAATGTTAAAAAAAATCCTCATGGCATAGTTCGATTCCATAATTAAATTTAGATCTGACGATACACTTACCTAATACTCGAAACTCTTGGTTCGAAACTCTTGGTTCAGAAATGGACAATGTCCAGTTCTAATGATTGGTGTTCACACGTTATAAAATAATATAGTCCGTGTTTGTTCACACATTTTTTAAAAAAATATTATTTTCAAACTCATTTAAACTATATATATTTCAAATAAAATAATTTTTCAGATATATTCAAAATTTATACATACATTTTCCCAAACATTTTTAAAACAAATTATTTTTTTCTAAAATGGGGCTAGACAAGGGAACTTAAAATATAAAAGCATGTTAGGGGAGGTATTTATAAACGATATAAATAATAAATGAATAGAATTGAGTTCTGAAAAACGTGAATAATACTTATGGACCCCTCAAAATATCCACACAAAAAATGTCTTTGAAGGTTTATAAATTGTTTATTAACATGACCGAAACATGCTTTAATAAATTTTGAAAAGTGAAATTAACTTTCTACTTAACTCGAGTGATGTAAACGCTAATTTGTATGAGGTAGAAGCAAATAATGTATTTTTATTCATCAGACAATGTGATAGTAATTTCATTGTTACATAATCTTGTGTACACAACTTGATGCAAATACCATTTTTCTTCTTCTAAACAGTGTTCTAAAAAGCGTAAAGCATAGCGAAGCATGGAGGTCGATTTTAGGTGAAGTCTAGGCATTAAAAAGCATAAAAAAGTTTTCTTATTTTAATATTATTTTAAATTTTCAAATCAATCAAAAAATTATTTAATAATTAAAAGGAAAAAAAACGTAAAAAAAGGGTTGAAAGACGTAAAAAAGTGTAAAAAAAAAAAACTGCGCTCTAGGTACGCCTAGTGTAAAATAAAATTAAAAATCACGAAACGAGGCATTTTGCTCCCGCTTTGAGGTCGTGCCTAGGCACCACTTTTTATAACACTGCTTTTATGTACAACAAATGTACTCAACTCTTGATTAGATATTAGAGGGAAAATGATCAAATTTTAAGATGATCTTGTTGTAGTTGTCAAATTGAATAATAATCCATTCTAATTTTCATTTTCTTTACAGATACACTTTCAAAAGTATAGTTTTTTTCCCCCCCTACCCATAGAGAGATTTTTCGGAAATGAAAATATATTTCACTTAGTGCGGTTATTGGATATTATTTTAATGATAATAGATAATATTTTAACTTTTTTACTTATCATATTAAATATACATAAGATGACTGCTTGAAATTTTTAACACCAGTTTTTTTTTTTAATCTAGTATTATGATTTTGTACTGCAATATAGTCACATAAACCATTATGCAAATAATTGAATCCATAAATAGATTAATCAAATTTTCACATCTCTTCAAAAAAGTAATAACAGTTGAATTCATAATTTTTCCTTAAGACAATTTTGCTCCTTCTAATGTTCAAAGTTTTGAGCAATTATCTCCTAGGATAGAATTGATTTTGTTAGAATTGTACCAACATTTCAATCACATCGGTGCCAACGAACATAACTCACTACCAAAAAATAGCATTCCAGCAAGCAACAATATTGGTTGCTAAAAGATACATATTGGTTGTTGTAGGCCGTAACCGACCACAAAACGATGGTCACTGGTTGGTTGCTAATTCACCGTTGCTAATAGGTCTTCAGCGACCAACTCAGTATTGGTCGGTAAATATATATACAATCAGCTACCACTCTTTGGTCTTGGTTTTGTTGCTACATCCATAACATTCACGAATCAAATATTGGTTGGTACATGTTAGCAACCAACTCACTCTTGGTCGTTAAGTCTTAGCATTCGCAGAACAATAATTGGTCGATAATCCAGCTTCAACAGCGACCAAAGTTTGGTTGATGTAAAATATTACCTTTCGAGGACCAATCTTTGGTTGGTGAACATTGATACCTTTCATGGACCAATTCGTGGTCGCTGAATGTATTTTTTTGACAACCAATGTTAGTAATCATCAACTAAAATCTTGGTCGGTGAACATCAACAAATTTTTTTTCCTCTGACGTCAACCAAAAATTGATTGTAGAAAGACATATTTTGTATGTGCCAATAAAATACTATTAGCAACCAATATTTTTTATCCCTACTAATTTTTTGTCCAACAATAATAATAAGAACGATAAGAAAATTAATAATAAAAATGTCTCTATAAAAGTCAAACTATTTGCACATAACATGTACTAATAGTCGATATCCAACCATAAATATCTGATATTTAACCACAAAAATATAACTTTTCATATTTTGTATGTAATTTTAATAATATAATTATAGTACTGCAGTACCAACTGATGGTGGCAGTGGAGGTGGATCATTAATTGATTGGTCCTATAGGAGGATGCTCACTCATATCCATTCATGCAATAAGGCTCTGGATAAGTAGAGTCTATTGTTCGATTCGCTTTATAAGGTCATTAATAATGTTATCCTTCTTAGTATCTCGTTGTCTAAGAATTTCCAACTCTTGCATAAATATAGGAGCTATAACTGTTTCGATGTACGAATTGCGCGAAGCAGTTCCAATCCCAGAATAGTCTCAGCACTCGTACCAAGAACTTGATCACATATTTTTGTTTCATCCATGACGGATGCTTCATTTTCTATCCCTACATGTGATTGTTGCAACTCCACCATCTCTTTCTATCAAACAATATCAAAAGGTTGTTGAAATAAATTATATTTATTATAAAATATATTTGTGTAATAAGTGATATAACTTACTATCGCAATTCAGCAAGTTGGTTATCCCATTGATCCTTTGAAAATCTGCAAGTAAACGGGATCGTGAACAAGCAATAAAGTAGTAAATAAAGTATCGAACCCACGAGGACTACGTGTTTTTGTTAAATTTTGTAAAGGGATCTGATCGTTTGATTGCCCGCAAGTGAACGGGGTAGTGATCAAATAATATTGTAGTGTGTAAAGTGTCGTATCCACGAGGACTACGTGTTTGATCGAGTTAAAATTAATTGCAACTTTAATCGAATAGCAAACAAATTTTGTGATTTTTTTCATAATAATTTCTAAATTATCAATTAAACTAATGAAAATAAGTAAATTTGTTTTTCAAATATTTGAGATACATTGCTAAGATGTCGAATCCCCCTTATTATTCCATTTTTAGTGCAACAATTAAAATGAAAATTTAAAATCATTTATATTGGTTAATATTCTTAATTTAATTGAAAGTCTCTCTCGATAGCGATCAAATATATTCCCCTCATGTGACCTTCTATTTCTCGATGAAAGACGTAAACATGATAAATGCATTAATAAGTACTAGAACACCTATTGAAACCATATAAACCATAAAGATATATTTCTATCCTCTATCAAATCTTAAAATATTTATTATATTGTGCTTAAACTCTATTATCTTTCTTGATAACAACAAAATCCACTAACAATTCAATTGGTGATCAAGCAATTGAAACAAACGATAAAACGATAATAAACACCCACAAATCAAATCAAATTAAAGTCATAATAATTAATTAAAAACTAAAAATATCATAACAAAGGTTCATCTCATCCTAACAATGTGTAAAATTAGTCTAACATATTGAAATTATAAGAAATCATATTTAAGTGAAAAGACATAATTCGAATTTTTGTCTTTGCACAACAGTCGGTATTTTGCCCATAACTTTCTATCTCAATATCCGATTGAGGCGATTCAAAGTACGTTCGAAATCTAACTCAAAGTGCTACAACTTCTCTAGAAGTAGAAGCTTTCCAATTCGAATGTTTACGATGCCAAAAAAATGGATCTCAATGTTTAACTAAAAATTGGAATATAACTTGTGCGATTGAAAATTGATTTTGATAATATTTTATTCATATTCCATTCCTTTTTGAGTTCTAATTTCATCCAATTGTCTCATAACAATCTTCAAAGTATCATCTTGTGTCCGAATCAGCTATTGAATAATTACAATTTGGTCGCTTCTTTTTTTCGATTCTTCATTCAACCATTGAGTTTTACCTATATAACACAAAATACTATAATTTAGAATATATTTTGTCAAAAAAACTATCAAATATCGCTATCTTAGAACTCGAATAAGTGTATAAAATACACTTATCAAATACCCCCAAAACTAAATATTTGTTTGCTCTCAAATAAAATTATAACCTAAATAATAATAAGCATGCAATCATGCAAAAATATTGGTTAGACAATCTATTTTTTCATCTTAGTATTTGAAATTATAGTACTAAATCTACAAATTTTCAAAGTCACATTTCCAAACCAATATCCAGTATTCCAAATTTCAAATGCAAAATTGACGTGTGTGTGTGTGTGTGTGTGTGAATAATTAAGTAGATAATCATGAGTTTGCAAGTTGCTTCAATTCTTAACCCTTTCTGGTCCAATATATTCTTTCACCTCTCGTATGATTCACACACTCCCCTCCTCCCAAACTTGTTCTTTTTTCCACTCTTTTCCCAGTGTATTATCTAAGGTTGAATTTTTCATTGTAATCCTCACCCTTTCTAGTCCAGGTGGACTCTACTAATTGTAAGTCAACACATCGATAAATAAGAATTCTCCAATTCTTTGACTGATTCGACCTTTAGGACTAGATAGGTTACTAATCCCTCATCAAAAGTCAAGTTTTCTCAAATGAGTGTTTGGGGTTTAATCAGGGCATTTTGTGCGTCTTCTGTTTCATGCACCTACTTTTTTTTCAACTTTTCCTTTTTGTTTTGCACTCTCTCCCCCTTAAACTTTCTATATGACCCATGTAACGAGCTTTTGGTCGATGACTCCCAAATCAGAAGATTATAGGGTATCAGTTTGTAAATACCCTAACAAGCTTAATAGCTTGAGTTATAAAGGTTACAGAGATGTGTCTTTTATATATTTTTCTAACCTGACTAGTGCAATGCCTCATTAAACACCTATCGAATCAAATCGACCTTTAACTTAAGACTTTTGCCCAATTTTATCCTATTAATCTAAGACAATCCGCACATAAGTTTTCACGCAAGGAATCCCAGTTTATATAACGACCCGGACTCTCACCGGAGCCGTTATCTATCATACATACTGTCCGCTCTGGGTAGGCTTCTACTAATTTATCCCCTCACAACTTTCTGACCCGTCCCCCAAGATTCGAACCCAAGACCTCCATCATATGGGAGACTTAAGTTGAATCCTGGTACCAATTGGGCATGTAACGACCCGACCTCACTCCAGAGCTGTTAACATATCGTACATACTGTCCGCTTTGGGAGGGCCTAGGCCCATCTTACCCCTCACGGCTTTTTGATGTGTCCCCTAGGATTCGAACCCAAGACATCCATCATATGAGAGACTTAAGTTGAATCCTGGTACCAATTCGGCAACTTGCTCAATTGGTACCAGGATTCAACTTAAGTCTCCCATATGATGGAGGTGTTGGGTTCAAATCCTGGAGGACGCGTCAGAAAGCCGTGAGGGGATAAGTGGGCACAAGCCCACCCCAGAGCAGACATTACGTATGATATAATAACGGCTCCGGTGAGAGGCCGGGTCGTTACAAAAAAATTCCCGTTTTTTTGTAACGACTCGACCTCACGCCAAAATCATTGTCTTACGTACTATCCCTTTTGGGATAGCCTAGGCCCATTATATCCCATCACGGCTTTCTGACGCGTCCCCCAAGATTTGAACACAAGACCTCTATCATATGGGAGACTTAAGTTAAATCCTGGTACCAATTGGGCAAGTTATCCAATTGGTACCAAGATTCAACTTAAGTCTCCCATATGATGGAGGTCTTGGGTTCGAATCCTGGGAAACGCGTCAGAAAACCCTGAGGGGATAAGTGGGTAGAAGCCCACCCCAGAGCGAACAGTACGTAAGATAACGGCTCCGGTGAGAGGTCGGATCGTTACAGTTTACATCCGTGTACTCCTAAAACCGTAAAATCATACCCAAACTATGCTAAATTAGGTTTAAAGATCATTAATATGGAATAGTTTTGGGTATAGCATCTATGTTCATTCTACCAACATATCCAGCATATGAATCAACTTATTGCATCATGACGAAAAACTCAATTCTAGTGCACGTATAATATCAAGTTTTGTAGGGTTAAACATCAATCAATCTAGCATGCAACCTATCCAACGTTCATAAATCAATACCAAATTTCCAATATAATCATCATTGTCGGTCAGATTATCTAACTCACACAAACACATTACCTAAAACAAGAAAATATTCTTTTATATATACTAAAGCAAAAACAAACACACAAACACTCAAAAACATATGAAAAGTAAAAACTCAAAGTGTTTTTCTCCCCTAAACTTAAAACCGACATCATCCTCAATGTCCTAAAGCATAAATAAGAATATAAGGGGACGGGGAAGAAAATGAAGAAGGTACTCCCTAAATTTTTCTATTGAAAGTGTGAGACACTATATGTGACAGCTACTCAATCTTCTTTACCATGCTTTCCTCTTGGTCTATGTTGGTTTTTAAGTATTTCGTGATTTCGTGTTCTTGTACATAGCGGTTAAATCAAACAATAAATTCAGTGGCCTAAGGGAAAACATGATAAGATGGTGATACCCTGTAAATTGAAACGTGCCTAACTCTAATACAAACTTATAATCACATAAATCTATACGCAATACGGTACAGAGAATTGAATAAATAAAGGGGCTAGAAAATTGGATTGTCTCCCCAGAAGCGCTTAATTTATAGTCTTTAGCTTGATTGTATGGATAAATTGATCATGGTGGCTCATGCTGAAATCTTGCAACCTTACATTAATTTCAATTTCCAGCCTTGCATCCTCTTTTTGCCCTCTAAATTTTGAACTCTCCATTTTCATCTCGTCCAAGGCTCCCTAAACGTTTAGGTTTTATCTTATTTGACCCTTGTTGAACTTCTTCGGCAATAGATTTGGCTTCCTCTAGGACTAATGGTTGTTTGGGTGAATTATATAATTGAAAGATCTCATGTATGTCCTCCACCCTCACAATCAGCTCACCCTTTAATTTCCATATCAATCGAAGTTCGACTTGTTGCTAAAAAAGGTCAACATAAGATAATTGGCATATCATGGTCATCTTCGATGTCCATAACAAGGAAGTCCACAAAAAAATAGCTTCCCAACCTTGATGAGCACAACTTCAATCTTGCCCCACGGGTATCTCATGCTCATGTATGCCAGTTACACCGTTACATTCGACAATTTGACTTTCCCAACTCCTAGTTTCCTAAAGGTAGACAAAGGGATTAAATTTACACTTGCACCTGTATCACATAAAAAATTAAAATGAAATCCTTTGCCTAGTGAAATAGGTAAAGTTCCCTGGGTCCTTAAGTTTTGGTGGTAATTTATTTTGCAGCCTTGTACGGCTCTCCTTAGTTAATATCACTTCTTTCTAGTCAGAAGTTTTCTTTTCTTAGATATCATGTCCTTCAGGAACTTTTCATACATCGAGATCTATCGTATAGCATTGATGATGGGATATTGATGTGGATCCTTTTCAAAATATCCAGGAACTTTTCGAATTGATTGTAGTAGTGGCACAAATTCTTTAGTATGAATGGTTTCTTTAACTTTTGGATCCTCTGACGCTCTTTCTATCTATGCTTCTTTGTTCTGCTCAAATTCCTCCAATTGTTCCAAAACCGTGAAATGTACCTTATCTTTTGTAGAAACTGGTCTCTTTATATTAATCTCTGACAGTTGAACTCTATTACGGGTAGTTATTGCCTCATCTTCTCCATGATCTTCACTGCCATTACCTGTTATTTGAGATTTATCTCGGTGTCATTAGGCAGTGCTCCTGGTGGTCTCTCTGAAAGTGTTCTTCTAACGAAGATTTATTTTTAGTTTGCTAAAAACTTGGTGTAGTCTGATGTGGCCCAATTTGAGCTCCCAGATTGTTGCTCCATTGGAAACTTAGATGATTTCTCCAGCCTGGGTAGTATGTGTAAGGATTTTGATTGTATTACAATCTTTGAAAATTTTGAGCATAATTTACATCATCTACTGACTGAGCTAAAGGACTACCCACGATGCAGTCAACACTCTCATGATTCCCTTCACAATGCTTGTATTTCGGTCCCATTGTCTGGGCTGCATTCATTTGATCCACCTTTTGTGACAATGATGCCAACTGTGCTAAAATTGATGTAAAAGAATCAAATTCGAATACCCCAGCAGCTCTCTTTCCACTCATCCTTTCAGTAGGCCAAAGTGCACTAGGGAACCAGATCCTCCATGATTTAGTAGATTTGATTCGCGGTTCTTTTTGTGATAGAACCATCGTACACAGAGTCTATGTTGGCCCAGCTTATCGGATTCGAACCAATGTAAATGCACTTGAAGCCATTTTTGCAATCCATGTTGTGCGCATTGACGGAGTAAACCCTTGTATTGTTTCATTTGAATAGCATTCTGAGTCCAGTTGTTGGAATGTTGTAATCTCGTCCCTCAGCTTTACAGTCCTTTCCAGTAGAAAATATTTGCTAAGGAAATCTGACTCAATTGGTTCAATGTAGTGATGCTTTGAGGTGGACAAGTGTCTAACCACTCTCTAGCTAAGTCTCTCAATGTGTACAGGAAAAGTCTCAGCCTAATTACTTCATTGGACGCCCTTAGATACTCGATAGTTGCACACATGTCCAGAAATCTTGATATATGAGCGTTGGGATTCTTCGAAGCTCTCCTAAAGAATTATAACACATTTTGGAACATGTTGATCACATCAGTCCTCAAGTGGAAGTTCTCCTGACCAAATGCCAGATATATTATGCTAGATTGGTTTTTCACAATCAGTAGAACCATATACTTCCCCATTAGCCTTGCATTTTCATTATTTACAGTCACATTCGGTCGTGTTGTTTCCAGATTAGCCCTTATAACTATTTAATTCGAATTTCCCTCTTCCATATCTTTCTCTTTCTATTTTTGGTGTGTTTCCAACTGTTATCTTTTTCGAAAGTTGAATGTTTTTTCGATCTCCGGGTCAAATTGAGTAAGATCACCGGTTCTCGAACTTCACATACAAGGTCTTCAAACAGTAAACACAAAACACTATAATTTTTTTAATAAACTAAACTAAAAAAATAGTAAAATTCATATTAAAGTTAAAATTAACTAAACGTATCAAAAACAATAGTCCCCGGCAATGGCGCAAAAAAATTGATCCATTGAAAACCAGCAAGTGAACATGATCATGAACAAACAATAAAGTAGTGAATAGAGTATTGAATCCACGAGGACTATATGTTTGATCGAGTTAAAATTAATTGCAACTTTAATTGAATTGCAAATAAATTTTGTGATTTTTTTATACTAATCTCTATATTATCAATTAAACTAATGAAAGTAAGTAAATGTGTTTTTCAAATATGTGAGGTGCATTGCTAAGATGTTGAATCCCCCTTATTATTCCATTTTTAGTATAAAAATTAAAGTGACAATTTGAAATCATTTATGTTGGTTAATTTTCCTAATTTAATTGAAAGTCTCTCTCGGTAGCGATCAAATATATTCCCCTCATGTGAACCTTATATCTCTCGATTAAAGATGTAAACATGATATATGCATTAACAAGTACTAGAACACCTATTGAAATCATATAAACTATAGAGGTATATCTCTATCTTCTATCGAACCTTAAAATGTTTATTATATTGTTCTTAACCTCTATTATTTTTCTCGGTAACAATAAAATCCACTAACAATTCAATTGGTTATCAAGCAATTGAAACGAACGATAAAACGATAATGAACATCCACAAAACAAATGAAATTAAAGTCAAAATAATTAATTAAAAATATCATAACAAGGGTTCATCTCATTCTAGAAATATATAAAATTAGCCTAACATATTGAAATTACAAGAAATCATATTTAAGTGAAAAGGCAACCCAGATTTTTGATAAATTAAGAAGATGAAGATGAATCTTGAAATCTTGATTCTTTTCAACGGTTTCTTGATGAATCTCCACTTGCATTTTCTCTTCTTTGCCCAAAAATCAAGTTTAAATCTTCAATTGATTGAATTCTTACAAGTTTCCTTTAATTCTCTAACAAAGACTATAAATTCTCTTCATTTGATGATAATAATCGGTGAATATTGGAGTATAATATGTATATGAGAGGTCTTCCAATATGTGTTCTGCTATTAGGTATTTGTAGGAATAGAAAACTGGTTGAAAATTACGTCTAAATTGGTTTCCAAAAGAGTTCCAATCGAATAAGGAAAGTTGCATTCAAGCACTGAGTTTTTATCTCCACAACAGTCAGTATTTTGGTCATAACTTTCTGTCCTAATATCCAATTGAGATAATTCAAAGTGAATTGGAAAACTAACTCAAAGTGATACAACTTCTTTAGAAATAGAATTTTTCCAATTCGGACTTTTGCTGTGCCAAAAATGGATCTCAATATTCGACTAAAAATCTGGAATATAACTTGTACTATTTAAAATTGATTTTGATAACATTTTGATCATATTCCATTCCTTTTTGAGTTCTAATTCCATCCAATTGTCTCCTAGCAATCTTCAAAGTATCATTTTATATCCGAATCAACTATTGAATAATTACAATTTGGTCCTAAAACTTTGGATTTTGTCATTTTCACCAATTTTCGCTTCTTTCTTTCGATTCCTCATTCAACCATTGAGTTTTACCTATTTAACATAAAATACAATATTTTAGGGCATATTTTTCATAAGAACTATCGAATTTCGTTATTTTAGACCTCTTATAAGTGTGTAAAATACACTTATCACCCATCCTTTTGTTGAGGAATGCATCATCCTAAGTAATTCAATGTGACCAACTGATTCTCCGTGTATGCTGTTAAAAATATAAATTAATCACTCAATTATTTTTTCAATAATATACAAATCCCAATTGTCAAATCAAAAAGCATGGATAGAATAGTTCTCATGTGATTTTTTTGTCAATGACATACATTTTGCAACACCAATTGAACGATTACTCTTCAGTTTTGCCATTTAACAGTTTACTTTGAGTCTGATTCTTGAAAATTGAAGATCCTTTATTTAATTTAGGAGAAGACTTGGATGGCGAAGTACTATTAACAATCTGCTTAGCAAGAGGCTCCTGGGCAAAACTATAGTATTATTTTTCTTCAGAACTCCCAACTTTATATTTATTTCTGATTTAGTGTCTGGTTTTTGACAACTTTTGGTTCTATATTCAAATTCAGAGGTCGAAAATTGGTGTTTTAGATCTGTTTTCAGGATTGTGAACTTGGGTTGAGGAATTTGGGAAAAAAATATAATAAAAGTGAGATCTATAAGAATCATCAAATAAAATTGACAACTTTGAATTGGTAGTGGAAGTAAAACTATTAGTGAACCAAGGTAAATGAGTTCGAAGAGGGAGCAGAAGCATATGTAATTGAGTAATTCTATTTTTTGTTTCCACTTTTTTAAGTATTCAAAATAGAAAATACGTAGTCCGACCCTAACAACACTTAGAGGGGGGTGAATAGGTGATTATACGAAATTAATAAATTATAATAAATTAGTAACAAGTCATTAATTGATTATCTCTAGATGATTATACAATTAGCTCGATTAACCTATGTTTGAATACCGCAGAATATAAAAACAGTAAACAAAGCAATAAACAACACACAATATGATTACATAGAAACCCCAACTGGGTAAAAACTCTGGGCAAACTCTGGACACTTTGCCAATCAACAATCCACTACAAACGATTTATAACTTACTGTCTACAAACGATTTATAACTTACAGTCTATCTGATATCTTGATTGCAATTTCAGCAGCTCTCTTAAATTCTGTGCTCCTATACCAACTTCCAGATGGAGTTTCCAAAACTCTCCTGGATTGCACTATCCTGTAATAACTCCCAACTTTGTGAAATTGTCTATCTCCTGTAGACTCACGAAGAACACTACATTCTTCAACAATTGGAACTTCAGTCACCTTCCCTTGATCTTCAAAAACTTTGAAAGATATGAAGGAAACAGTAGTTTGATATTTGGATTCTGAATATGAGGTTTTTCTCACCAGAAGTAAATAACAGGATGAATGTTGAAAGCAAAATATATGAAAATGATCTCAATGGAATGTTTTTCTCTCAATAATCAACCTTATTAAATCATTCTGTAATGTTTGGATATTTATATGTAGGTTAGGGAATGAATGGGCTAGACAAAAAAACCTTTAAAAAATGAAATAAAAACTTCCTTGATGACACCGTTGCTCGAGCAAAGAGTGGACGACAGTCGAGCGATAGGTTGTCGCTCTAGCGAAGGGGATGCGGCAGTCGAGCGATGAAGTTTCTATTTCTGAGACTCAAACGAAACATTGGCGACTGTCTAGTATTTCATTCACGCCGTTTTTCCTTCTTTCCCATTCTCGAACCCCAGACCTAAAATATCAGAACTTTCACTAATTGCACACTACTCCTTGAATTTTTACAACATATCAACATATCAACTTTAGTCCTTTTTGTTCACAGATTTACCAATTACATTAAATACCTAACAAGCTCCCCCATTGGCATTTTGTGACAAAACTATAATCTAAGTCAAGGCAGTGGTAAATTAAAATTACAGACTCAAATTCCTGTTTCCTGAAATAGACAATTCAAATACCCTGTGTAAAATGTACGTGAAGCAATATTAAGTGTAAAAATAGTGCAATCAGTCCACAGTGTAAAAGTGATTTAAGCAGTTAATAACTCATAATGCAACTTTTCAGTTTCATATCATATGCTAAATTAAGATGTAATATCAATGCAACCCAACATATCAAAACAAAACATTGATACTACTGAAACATCAAAACGTAATCTAACAAAAACTGAAAATATATCATATAATCATAATCAAATATTTTAGATACATCAAGTAGATAAAAACATATACATTCTCTTAAAATATCTACTATACACACATCTACTTTCCATTTTTGTCACAAAATGACAAGGGATAGTCTAAAAACTAATCAGCACCGACAACATCGTCAGGATCGGTCCTCTCCTCTGAAATGACATCATCATCCTAGTAACGATGAATTCATTGAAGTCCATGCTGAAGATATCTAATAGCACCTTGAAGCATAGTAAACTCAGTAATGTGTCGATCAATTGTAGCCCATAGCTGTGTAAGCTCTACTATTGTCCAAGCCTACTGCTTGACCAGTGCGGTCATCTATCCCATAAGAGTAACAGACGGATCAATGGAAACAGACGTAGAAGGTGGAACAGACTCGGAAGGGAAATGAGCAGACGTGGATGTCGAGGGAATATCAATGGGTGGAGGAGCAGAGGAAGTATGAGGAAAATCAGATAGATCAACAGAGATAAGATCATCAAATGGATCAATTGGCGCAGTCGGATCAACTGCCTCAGAAGAAGCATGCGACCTACACTGAGCAAAAGTAGTGTGGGCAATCGTCCGAGAAACCCTCTGAGGAACCCCATCAGGAAAACTAATACCAAATGCTGACACAAGACGATGAATAAGACAGGCATATGGAAGTCCCACCGGAGTCCCAATGACACGAAAGGCACGCAAGATTTGCTGATATGAAAGTAGGCAGATCAATGGAGTCATTGTGTAAAAGGCGTACAAAAATCGGGCCCTCTCCATAGTAAAGAAGAGGTATGCGACACTGCCATAGATTTGTGCACACAATATGTAACAAAATTTGTCGATCAATGGGGAGAGAACTAGTGCGCATCGCACCTGGACCACCCTCCAATGGTGTGTTAAACACCGTGGAATGGACTACAGAGTCCGATGGAAGTGTCTCAACAGACAGATAAGGAAATAACGGGTGAACAATCCTAGGAATATGAACAAGACTTGATATGACATCGGGAGTAATCCTAACCATCCTACACCGAAGGAAAAACCTAAAATTCAAACGCTAACATCATGAAAGTTAGTGTAGAATTCCTAAACAAGAAGACTAGAAAGGAATATCAACTCCACCAATAAAGGTTCCCAACCCTGGAAATGAAAATGACAGCGAGGTCGGGTGATAGGTCAGGCATAATGGCCTCGTGCTCAAACAAAATAGGTCTCAATGAAAATTGTGACCCAAAAGTATCTTAGGCAACGACAGAAATAATCCTAGGCTTACTGAAAGAAGTGGAGGTACCAGGTGTATGAGCGGTAGTATGAGCTCTCTTAGGCAGCATCTGAAATGGTTAAAACCAATATATCAATACCTTGACCGAACAAATTAGATGAAGGAAATGCATGAAAGTACGTAAAACGAGGCAAAAATGCATATGCAACGCACTTGTGAATAAATGCACAAAGAGATGCCATGAAGCTTAAAAGTAGGTGACTTGAAGACATGAAATATGTCGTGATGGCATGCCGTAGTGACATGACAACACCACATGGTGCCACCACTCCAACCAAAAACACCACCATCACAAACCATCAACGATGCACAACTCAAACAACAACAAAAAAAAAACAAGACAAATTCACAATCAAGCAAAAATTATGCCGAAAATGAAAAGTAAGCACCGAACATCTTCACTAACTCCAATTCCCAAACCAAAAACATGCAATGTAACCATAACATCTATCCAAATATAGAAAAAAGATAAAAATGATAGACATGAAAAAGAAACACCACAATGCGTGCCAAAAACCAACCAAACAAGCCAAATGTGAGTGCAAAATTGTGCAATACGTGGTAATGTGGCATGATAATCACTAAACATATGAAGACAAATGCCAAAATTGAGGCAAGAATGACCAAAAACCATAAACCCAAAATAATTTGAAGAAAACAAGAGAAAATAAGGGTTTAAGTGATTTACCTCTTGAAAATAGTGGAATCGATGAAATAGCACCAAAATGTAATGATTTCGAGTGTTTGAAGTATGGAGAAAGCACAAATTTGATGTGGGATGGAGAAATTTGGAAGAGATTGAGAGAAGAAAGTGGAAAAATGCGTAAAAACCCTGAAAAATAACGTTAAAATCCAAAATTCGGCCCGTCACTTTAGTGAGGGTAGAACGAGAAGCGAGCAAGGGAGCTTTTACTTCTATCACTCGAGCGACAAACTATTTGACAAAACTAGAATTGAATTTTTGAAAGTTAAGAAAAATAGCATTTTTTTAAATTAAAGAATTAACCATGGACAATTAGATGAACTCAAAAAAATGCATGTGCTCACAAGGGAAGCATTATCTATAAAACTTTCCCACATACTAAATCAAGTTCAAAACGGAGTAAAGTGTATAAGAGACTCACGCGTGTAAAGTGCCACTCTATTCTCATGAACAGGATTTCAAACCTTAAATTTGTGAGAAAGGATATACGAAAATCATTGTTAAATAAGGATTTTTCTCACTCATGAAAGTCAAACCCATATAATTTTTAGGACCTAAAAACGAGCTCAATTACATAAATATTTTTCTTTTCTCCGCTGAATATAAGCACATAATTTTTTATGTCTCTTTCTCTAGTGTTGCATCTTATGTGCAAACTCGTATCCATTAAGTGACTACATTGACCCTATAACGTGTTTTAGACCGATGGACCCAAGTTAGTTGACCATAGGCACCAGGTTATGAAAACTCCTCTAGCTTAATTACTCGAGTTAAATAGACTTCGAACAAAAGTATAAGATGAACCAACCTATGAATATTTAAAAAAATAATACAGGGAGAAGCATCAAGAGCTCATGTCATCTAAATGTACGTCAATTCATGTTCGAGATCACCTAACCAACAAATGACAACCATCCCAAATCTCACACATGCGGTCCAAACTCACTCACAAGAGCAGTGTGTGCTGTTCAGATTGTATATAAAAATAGTAAACAACACACGGTATGATTACGGAGAAACCCCAACTGGGTAAAAACTCCTAGCACGTTGCCAGTTAAGAATCCACTACAAAAGATTTATAACTTACAGTCTACTAGAATAGATGACGACACATAGTATCTAATCTCCTGACTGTAATTGCAACAATTCTCCTGGATTCAATGCTCCTGTACCAACTCCCAACTACAGTTTTCAAAGCTCTCCCAGATTACTCTCTCCTGCAACAACTCCCAACTTTGTGAAATCGTCTATCTTCTGTAGACTCACAAAGAACACTGTGTTCTTCAACAACTGGAACTCCAGTCACCTTCTCTTGATCTTCAGAAATTCTGACAGCTATGAAGGAAGCAGCAATTTGATATTTGGATTCTAAATCTGATATTTTTCTGACCAAAAGTCAAGAACAGGACAAAGGTTGAAAGCAAATTATATGAAAATGATCTCAATGGAATGCGTTTCTCTCAATAATCAACCTTATAAAACTGTTCTTTAATGTTTGGATATTTATACGTAGGTTAGGAAATGAATGGACCGAACAAAAAGCCTTTAAAAATGAAATAAAAATTTCCTTGATGACACCGTCGCTCGAGTGAATGTGAGGCGACAGTCGAGAGTAGAGAGTTAAAATTTAGGAAAGAACCTAAATCTAACTATAGAGAGGAGAATATGTTTGTTAGAGGAAGACCTGAAAAGAGAGAATACTTTTCAACATAAAAGGATGAAAGAGAAATCAAAAGGAAGATCAAAATCTAAAGACTAGAGTAATAAAAAGTGCTATCACTATGAAAAATTAGGACACTTTAAAAAGGATTGTTTTGATCGAAAAAAGAAACAAAAATATCATAACAATGGGGAACTAAATAATACTACTGTAGAATATGAACTAGATAGCTTGCATGTGATAATTGTAACAAGTGATGAAACTAATAAGGACTGGATATTAGATTCAGGTTAAACTTTTCACATGAATCTCATAAAATCTTGGTTTTATAACTATAACGATGTAGAACCTTGGAATGTTTATATCTGAGATAATAATTCTCAGATTGTTATTGGGATTGGTGACATTGCCATTAAAATGCATGATGACATTGTAAGACCAATCAGGAATGTCAGTTATGTCCCTAATCTCAAAAGAAACCTCATCTCTTTAGGGATTCTTGAAGATAATGGACATGTTTTTATGAAAGGATCTCTAATTATCATGAAAAGACCAAAAAGAAATGGATTGTACTACATTGAAGGCAATACAATGCCTGTTCCTGATTCATGTCTAGGCATAATAGGATGGGTCATACTAGTAACAAAGACCAAAATCGACTAGGAAAAGATGAAATTGAACCTTTAAGTTTTTCTCGGACCTATGTGTTGGGTAAATCTCATAGAATAAGATTTTGAAATTAGTTCCCATAATACAAATAGACCATTGGATTATGTTCATACAAACTTATGGGGGCCCAAAAAATATCACACAGGAAATAAATATTGCTTGTCTCTTGTAGATGATTAATTCAGAAAGGTTTGGGTTTATCCTTTAAAAGCTAAATCTGAAACATTTCAGAAGTTTAGAACTTGACTTAAGATGGTAGAGAACCAATTAGACAAAAAAGTTATAAACTCTAAGAACTAATAATGGGCTTGAGTTTTGTAACTTTGAATTTGACAATTATTGCAAGCAAAAGGGAATAATGAGATATAGAACTGTCAGACTAACACCCCAACAAAATGGGGTAGCTAAGAGGATGAATATGACCCTAATATACGAGGTAAGATGCATGTTAATTAGCTCTGGTTTAGCTAAAGGTTTTTGGGCAGAGGCAGTCACTGCTGCAGCTTATCTAATCAATAGATCTCCATCTACTGTTGTAGAATATAAAACTCCACAAGAACTGTGGACTGGAAGACCATCGAGTCTAACACAAATAAGGGTATTTAGATGTACAACTTATGCACATCAATCTGAGGAAAAGTTGAGCCTAGAGCCATTAAATGTTTGATGTTAGGTTACTTTGAAGGGGTAAAAGTGTACATGTTATTTGTTTTAGGTGTGCAAGATATTAAGATTATTAATAGTAAAGATGTAGTCTTTAATGAATCTGAAATGACATACCTAAAACATAAATTTGAAAGGTTGTTGAATCTGAAAATGGTAAGAGTATTCTAAGAGAGGTGAAGTTAACCAAATTTAACCTATCTCAACCTGTAGAAACTGAAAGTGAAATACCTTTAGCTGAGCAACATGAACCTGTTGAGGTGGATGAAACTCAAAGTAAAACTGAAACGGTTGAGCCTATCCTTCCAACTGATAATATCTCTATTCAAGATTACCAACTTACAAAAGATAGGGAAATGAGACCTAAACCTATAGGTACATCTCAAAACTTGAGTGAATTTGCCTTGGTTTCGGGTGAAGCCATTGAATATTCTGAACCGCTTCTTTTGAAGAAGTTGTGACTGGTCCAAAATCTAAAAATTGGAAAAGGGCTATAGAAGAACATATGCAATCCTTAATTGAGAATAAAACTTGGAAGTTGGTTGACAAACCTAAGGATCATAGGATAGTACAATGTAAATGAATTTACAAAATTAAAAAAGGAAATAATCCTAGGGATTGATAGAAATGTAAAATGCATATTTTTCCCTCCTTATTTTATATGCTCGTATGATTAATTAGTGCCAAAATGTACTCATTATGTTCATATTTTGATTTAGGTGACAATTCAATCGAGATAACGTAATTTAGAAGAAATATGTGAAAAGGGACCAAATTCAAATAAAATGAAAGTTCAAGGACTAAAGTGCAAATACACAAAAGTTGTGTTGAACCAAACGATGAAGATTTGAGAGTGTTAGGAGTAACTTGGATGAAAGAAGACCTCAAATGGATGAAATATCGTCAATGTAGGATCACACATCAATTTCCAATCGAAAAGTTATGCATCAGATTTTCAATCTCAGTTTGAGACACATTTTTGACATGGCAAACAATTGAATTGGAAAATTATAGCTAAATCAAATTGTATTCCTTTGAGTTATCTTTCTGACGCATCTTCAATTGACTCAATCAGATATCGGGAGAAAAAGATATTACCAAAATATTGAAAGCTGTCCAGCAGAAAATTGCTAACACTATGTAGTTTGCATATTGTTAATTTCTTGCACTATGCGACCGCATAGACCATTACCAAGAGTTTGAGGGTGGAGTTTATTTTTTCTATGCAACAGCATGACTTTATACTATGCGGTCACATTAGGGGTGTAAAAACGGGCAAGGAAAGAAGCCCGGTCCGAGACCGGGCTTAAAATTAATCGGCCTGGGTGGGCTTCCTGGGCCGGTCCGGCCCGAACCGGGGCAGGGGAGGTTTGACCCAGCCCGGACCGCTGCACATTTTTTTCCTAAAAAATAACTGTAACAAGTATTATAGTGAAAATCGATAAAAGTT
>CAIGRM010137530.1:0-12760 GCA_903798335.1 Fraxinus albicans | reverse complement strand
AAGCTGTCTCAAGGTGAAGTCGAACTTATTAAGATTCATACTGCTAGGAATCCCTCTGATGTGGGAACAAAAATTCTGCCTATAGGAAAATTAAAATTATGCTTATCTTTGCTGCATATTGATGCTGGTTAATTTTTCTTTCAGGTGATGATGATGAACAGTCATTCCATGTGCAAATTCGCAACCGAGAGAGTGTATGTACTACGAGAACTAAGGTGAAGAATGTGAGTATTGTGGTCCTCCTAACACTTGTGGGCTGGTGCTATTTATGTCATTTGGTATGTGACTTATTATTTGGGCCATTTGTTGCCTATGTGTCACTCACCTATTGGTGGCTTTGGTTTCACCCAGATTGTGTTAGTTTGCTTTTCTTGTGACCGTTGGATGGAGATTAAAGGCTGTGATTAAATCTTGTTTGAGATATTTTTCTCGGCTGTCCTTTCTCTTTATATCCACGTGGGTTATCGTCTGTGAGACTCTTCATCTCTCTTCGTGACTTCTTCTCCTTCGTTTCTCTTTTGGAATTACTCTCTGCCTCCTTCTTCCTTTGACCCATGAAATCAACCTTTAGCTCATTAATTGAAGAAATCCCCGTGTGTTCTTAGGCCTGAAATAGTGGCTAAGGGGTTGGGTTTCTCGGGGGCTTAGGTCAGTGATTTTGGGTATGATTCCATGGTTGTTTTGGTAGACCTTTCGGTCGATGATCCAAGCCAAGTGAGGAGGGTTCTTTACTCGTTCTTGTACTCTCTCTGGAGGGTGATTTGCAAGCATGGGAGGCTATTCCTGAGCCTAAGCATTTTGGCCAGCAAGATAGGAAGAGGAACTGGGTATTTGGGAAGATAAAAGGGAAGTAAAGTTTTTGGCCAGCAAGATAGGAAGAAGAACTGGGTATTTGGGAGGATAAAAGGGAAGTAATGTTTCTACCCCCTTTTTGATTCTATCTCATCTATGGTTTCTATTATTCTGTTGATTTCTTTATGCTATGCTTATTTAGCCCCCGTTTGGCATCCATTTTTTTCTCATTCTCATTCTCATTTTTTTCTCTTTCTTTATTTCAACCACACATTCTATCAATAAAATAATATTACACATAAACCCAAAAATTCTCCTTACTTTTTAACCACACATTCTTCCATCAATCACTATTCCAAAACACATTCTTTCACTAAAATGGGTGTCAAACACCCTTTTTGCTTTCTTAAGTTAATCATGCAGTTATGATATGATGCTTATTTAACATGAAATTATGCCCCTGTTTGACACCCATTTTTTCTCATTCTCATTCTCATTTTTTTTCTCTTTCTTTATTTCAACCACACATTCTATCAATAAAATAATATTACACATAAACCTAAAAATTCTCCTTACTTTTTAACCACACATTCTTCCATCAATCACTATTCAAAAACACATTCTTTCACTAAAATGGGTGTCAAACACCCCCTTAAATGTTTAGATTGCATATTGATCATTGAGGTTTTGTGATTGGATATTGAACTCTGTCATTGCATGATTGAGCTGTTGAATTCGGTTAGCCTCACTTTAGAGTCTATATTATGCTGTATATTTCCTAACAATTAAGTACCTTAACTTTGACTTTCAATTTTTGCCCTTTTAACAAAGTGATACGTAGATAGGTTGACAGATTTATTCATTAACAGGAAACGTCCCTTTTCTGACTCTGTAAATTTATCGGAAATATAAGGTCGTGATAGATTTTGGCAACTCGTAGAACAATAACTACCTATGGCTTGAGTAAATAGTGTTAATATTATAGATGAAAACATTCGGGTTATCCACTCGCTAGAGGCTATCCATGAAATGAGTGCACTTGTTTTTAATATTGAGCAATGTTCGATGTGGATCTCAGCGTGGCAGTCGAAATTTCATATTCTTTAAAATAAATAAATAAGAGAGAGAGAGAGAGAGAGAGAGAGAGAGAGAGAGAGGGAATATTACACAACTAACAGGTTAAGTTTCACCAATTTCAAATTTAAGAGATCAAGTTTAAAATTTCAAATCTTAGACTTTTTCAAATTTTATTTATAAATAAATAAATTAAATATATTAAGGTCACAATTCCATATAATTTGGTCACAAATTCCATATAATTGGTCACATATTATTAATTGATCACAAATCACAATTTTTATATGTTACAAATTATTTTATAGGTCATAATTTGTACATTGATCATAAATAAAAAATTTATGAGTCACAATTTATTCATTGATCACAAATCTATCAAATTAATAAGTTACATATTATTTATTGGTCACAAATCACAAATTTTATATGTCATAAATTATTTTAAGATCACAATTCAAAAAAATTATAAGTCACAAATTATTTATCGATCATAAATTACAAATATTATAAGTCACAACTTATTAAATAGTCACAAATTATTAAATTATCGATCACATATTAACAATTTTTTAGATCACATATTATTTCTTGATAACAAATTACCGAGTTTTAAACTCACATTTTAATAGTTAGTTACAATGAACCAAATAATTGGTCACATACACGAAAACACCCCACCCCGATTCACCACCAATACTTGGTCACAAATCAACCAAATAATTTGTGACAACAACCAATACTTGTGACCACCACCTCACCACTGGTATCTAGCAACACTACTGTCACCTCCGCTCGACAGCAACACCATCTCAAACAAATCAACACATCGTAGAAAAACACACCACATCGTCGCCTACTCGAAATTTAAATAGAGGTCTCAAACCCAGATAAAAGAGGAGTGTTTATCTATTTTTTAAAAAAAGAAATTAAACGAGCTTGCGAGTCGAAACTTGGCTTGACCTACGAGCCACGAACTTGAGGGCTGAGCCTAGCTCGCCCCTCCAGTAATGAGCAGAGCATATAAATGAGCCACGAGCTTGACTCGTAATCTGCCCATTGCCACCACTCTGTGGTGGGGTGATATCTTTATCGTCAATTACGTATGTCTCCCAATATTCCTGGTGTTCCTCTCACGTGTTAATTTTTTTATTTTAAAAGAATGGAACTGCGCGGCTTGCAATCAAGTTATCTTGCTGTACGTGCCCCATTAATCATTCTTGATAGGAGAAACGAAAAATCAAGAAAAATATTGCAAGTGGATGTCCTTTTTTATGCGTTTACCACAAAACCATATGATACATTAATACTTCTTTATCCACAATCCAATTTTTTACATAAGAGATAGTGTCCCCTATTTATGCTCTACTGTTCTCTCTCTTTTTTCGATTCAATTTATGTTTGATTTAATTATAAAAATTTATAAAAATTTAAATTAAAGTATTTAATTAATTTTTAATAATACATTTATTGGGATCTACAACTTTTATCAATTTTTCAACCTTAAATTTTATCAATTTTTATCAAAATCTACTAAAAATTTGATTTTTATCAAAATCAAACAGGAGCTCAACGAGCTAGCTAGGAGGTATTGTCCTTTTGCTGGAAATTCAATTCCAAAATGACGTTCTAGCAAATCAATTTCTAGGGCAACTTATATTATTAATATTAATTCATAGAAATTCTGCATTATCAGTTATGAGTGCTTAGTTGATAAATCTAATCAGTGCTAATGGGACAAGACATTTTCTATATACCAAGAGTAAATAATACAAGTGTTATAATTGTAGGATGAAAAATTAATTGCAAATATTTTTAAAGAAAAAAATAAAATGCAGAAAGTAAGAAAATTTATTGATCAATCGAGACTCGTAATAGTACGAAGCGAAATTGACCACCGTTAACTATTGCGACCTTTGTGAACAATTACTCCCAAGATACAATGATCGAATACTTGTTCGACAATAACATGTGATTTTCAGAATTCACATTATTACCACGGAGCAATATCTCAAAAATAATACTATGATTGAGTTTTTCAGAAATTACAAAAGTTGAAAAATGATTGCAGTGTCTTTTTAATTGAACAAAAGCAGTATATATATATAGCCAAAGTTTTTATAACTTTCACCAACAATAAATTATAATTCAACTAGGAAAATAATTGTGATTTTTATGAGTTTTTTTTTTTTTTTTTTTTATGATTTCAGTAAATTATCCAATAACTCACTTAAACTGATATTTTGTACTAGCTAGTTGTTACTGGCTAGTTTGACCAAATAAATAAAAAATAAATCTATAATAATAATAAAACTTTTACTTTAATCAAAGAAGCCCAATGCTCAATCATAAACTTTTAAATATTCACTTGGAGTGATTTGAATCGTTGACCTCTCATATAAATTTCGCACTACCACTTGGCCAACTATCCTAATTTAATTACATAATATATATGATATATATCTAACAATTCCCCCACATAAAAGAAATAGAAGAAATATAAATATTATTCTGGTATAAGGATTATATCATGAATGCTTAGGTGTCTTTCAACTTGAACCTTGATTTTGTATATCCTATTGAGTTTGTCAACTGCATAGTGAATTATGTCGTGAAATCTACAATTATGGATACAAAGTGACACAATAGAACACACGTGACTTCTAAGTCAATCCTTAGGTTCTCAAGATCGCGTTCATTTCAACCATGAACTTTTCTAGTTTCTTTGAGTATTTTAGATAGTTAGCCTCAATCCTACTAGATAGTGGCCCCACTTTCATACTCGAATATGTGCTTTTATTAAGAGTGCAATATATCTAAGAACTCCACTAAATAATAGCTATAGAAAGCATTAAGAGCCTTAACTCATTCTTCAATCAATATAGTAGGTACAACTGCATCGTAGGGAGGAGTTCAGAATAAATCAAATGTAGTATCCACACAAACCACTCTAATAACTTTGTTGTCCCATTGAATCTTGCGATTGAAGATTGTCTGTGGGATCTCTATTTGCAAGGTTGAGATTTCATTATAGGTGACCTAATTTTTAATAAACTTGCACCATCACTCTCAATGCTTTTTGAACTAGGTCTCTAGTTAGTCATTTCACACAATCAATAACTATGATTCCATTCTTAATCAGTGACACACAGTACTGTGTCTTCTACGAATATATCTAGACCTTTCATTGTATGGCGAAATTTGAGCTCCTAAAATAGCTGATTAACTATCATAATAGACATAAATAGTTGAAAGCGCTTTAGACCACAAATGAATCAGTCTCGTCACCTGCTTTATCCAAAACTATGAACTTACACTTCATAGTAGATCTTTTAATGTAGGTTTACGTAGTGGATTTCCAAGATACAACATCGCCCGCTAAAGTAAACACATATCGACTTGTAGATTTACTTTCATTAGTATTTGAAATCCAACTAGCATCACAATATTCCTAAGTGTACAAGGAAATGTGGTATAGCCACTGTTTGGTGGGGAATTAAAATCAGATTTTTAGTAAATTTTGATAAAAGTTGATGAAATGTGCGGCTCAAAAGTTATGTGACCCATGAAATATGTAATTAAAATTAATTATTAACTTTGATTTATATTAGAATTCCGATTTTAATCCGTACCAAACAGGGGCATAATGTATCCTCAAAACTAAAGTGTATCTCAAATACCTCAAAACTCGAGTAAGTGCATTCCATTGTTCATTATTAGGGTTACTAGTATACATTCAAGTCAACCGATTGCATATGCTATATCAAGTCTTATACAATTCAATAGATACATTAGATTGCCAATCACTCTAACATATTCTAAAGCAGAAACACTAGAGCTAGTATGTTTTCTCAAATGACAACTTGCATCATAAGGTGTTTTAACAGGAAAACAATTATATTGATTAAACTTTTTAAGCACTTTCTCCACATAGTAAGATTGGATTAAAGTAATTCCTTCAAAATATTTTACTATTTTAATTCACTCAGCAAGGTCCAAATCTTTCATTTCACGGTGCTTTTTTAGAAATTATTTAGGGCCCGTTTGGCATATCTTTTGAAAAATCAAAAGGAGCTTTTGAGATCAAAAAGCTTCTTGTTGATCCGTTTGACTAATTTTATGAAAGTTCGTCTTCTAGTTATAAGAGTTTTTAGAGGAAATTGGTCCAATTTAACTTCTTCTAAAAATACTTTTGGAATATGATCTCTTTTAAAATTTGGTTTCCAAACAAAATTAAGATAGCTTCCTCCAAAAACTCTTTTACAAAAAGCAAAAGCAAAAATTATACCAAACGAGCCTTTAGTTTTATTAATCATATCTAAACTAGTTACCACAATCAATATCATTAACATATATACAAATAATCACACCACAATTATCTTCAAATTTGTTATATATGCATTTATAAGTTTCATTTTATCACATAACCACTGGATGTCAAAACTACGTCAAATTTTTCATGCTATTGCTTAAATTAAGGCCATAAAGAGATTTTTAAAATCTACATATATACTTTATGGTCCAGTCCTTCTACAACAAATTGATCAAGTTGGTCCATGTAAACACACACTTATAAATCTCCATTTAAAAATGCAATTATGAACTCCATTTAATGAATAAGAAGACTATAATGATGCAATCGTAATTAATATTCTAAATCTAATAGAGGTAATCCTAGTTCTAGGTGAATAAATATCAAAGAAGACAACTCCTTTTTGTCTCTATACTTTAGCTACAAGTCTTGTTTTAATCTTATAAATTGAACCATCGGCTTTACACCCAATGATCTTACATCTATGAGCTAAGTCTAGTAACTCCCAAGTATTATTAGACAAAATAGAATCATATTCCCTATTTGTTACTTTCTGTCTCTCACGACAACTATCCTTTCACTTTGGCTGCTTGAGAATATTTTCTGTTGTGAATTCCTTATCAACCGACTTTGTGCATATTTATAGAAAAACCACCAACTCTTCAAACCCTAGACCAAGCTTTTTCTTTTTATTTTCTTTTCCTTGCTGCTCTAAAACTCCGATTAGGACCAGAAAACCTAATTGTTCTCAACCTTCAATTTCATACTGAATGTTGAGTCCCTCAACTTAATTAGATTTATCACTGATTCCTCAAACTATTTATATTTTGAGTCAACCCAAAAATAGACTTGTAGAGAACTGTGATTTCATCCCAAATGGTCCATCCATTAGGTGGAGCAGTTCAATCTCCTGTAATCTCATTACTTAGCTGATGTGGGATATTGCATACTTTTCTAACCATCCCCTCGAAGTGACACATCGTCTTTCCTACCCTCAAACGGCAATTTCTTCAAACTAGGAAGTATAAAAAGCTCCATCTCAATGGAAACCAATGTTTCCATTGAGCCATGGACTTCCACCTTACGTTTGTACAATAGCATTTTCAAATCAACAACAAATCTTTCTGACCATTGGGATCTAATTCAGGGCAAATCATGCTTTTTTAGTTGCAACCGAGGATTTTGTCCTGTGCGTCCGCACATCACATTGTTTTGTTGGTATATAGCTCTCATACCTCTTGTAAAGAATTGAAGCTTTACCTCGGAAGGTTAATTCATTAGTTGGAGTTGTTCAATTCGTTATAACCTGTTACTTAGTCCATGTCTAGCTGATGTCAGATACTATTCTCACTTTCTTAATAGGGATGGGTGGTTATTATTTGATTTACAATTTATTCTTCCAAATAAAGTTCCTACTAAATTGTTGAGTTCATTCAACTTTTGACATCTTTCTCGCTATCTTGAAGAATCAACATGAACGATTATTTAGCATTCTTCATGTTATACATTATGTTGTGGAATTAATGACTAGTAATCAAAAGAAAGAAAAATAGAATACTATGAAGCGAGGTATGCCATAGCAAATTTCCTTAAAATAAATTTCGCCCTCTGCATTGGTGCCAACAAGATAGTTTTCTCAAGATACAACGGTTCTTCCCAAGTAGGTATTGCACTATACCAACTTTATCGATCGAACCAAATTGTTTGACAATATTCTTCTTAAATAGAATGTACAAGAATTAAAATACTATGACGGAATTTTATTTTTGAAAAGAATTCGAATAAAATTTTATTTCTACAAAATAAAAAGAACGGGATTTTTGAAGATAATAGAGAATTAGAAATCAATTATAACTCGAATTGATTTGGTGTAGAAAATATGGAACTATAGGTCCATATTTATAGATTTTCAAGTGGTTTTTCAAATGGTTGCATCTTTGGACATAGATAACACATTTTTCATATTAAATATTGTAGATTGCACCTTATCAAAAGGTCTCGTGCACTTTTTAAATAATCACATCCATTCAAAACAACACAACTCTTTGTATGTAAATTTGCAATTAAATAGTTGCACCTATTGAAGCCTTATTCTAATTCACACCTATAAATAATAACCATTTATTCCAAAAATCCCCCACATGAATGGAAGAAATCGACAAAATCCAAGGAAAAAGAAGAAAAGTATTACTGAAAAATAATATATCAAGATAGGTAGTTTTGGTTTGAACCTTCCTTAATAACAATATATCGAGCTCACGTGGCTAATCATTAAACGTAATGTTTTAAACTGTCGACCATTATTACAAGCCTAGATAATAGATGCAAACACATTATTTTTCATATCAAACTTTGGTTCTCTATTGTTTTCATTATTTCGACCCTGAACTCTCTTGGATTCGGTAGGTGCATTAAATAATTCGCCTAAGTAAAATCCTTATTTAAATCGGCCAAGTTTACATTCATATAGGTGATTTTCTATAAAGAGTACCTACAACACTCTACTTGTACTATTTACAAGATATAATTATCATTAAAAATATAGTTTATCATTAAAAGTAGAGTAACCGATCTTTGGTAAGCAGCACTTAGTTGTATCATAGAAATGAGAAGGAATTAAAACTCCGAAGTGTTTCTTATCAAGTCATTCATAATTAGTTTTCCTATTAGTTCGTGGGATCTCCAGTTGTCATGTTAGGTTTCCATTAAGTTGACCCATTATATAAGCTTTAAGCCCATTTTTCTCGATGTACAGTAACTCTTTTGTAAGTGGATCTGCTAAGTTAGCCTTAGACTTAACAAAATTAATTGATGTTGTCCCATTTGAGAGTAACTATTGAACGTATTATGTTTACGATGTATATGTCTCGACTTTTTATTGTACACAAAATTTTCTGCTCTAACTATAGTTGCTTGATTATAGTAATGAATACATATAGTTGGCACAAACTTTGGCCATATCAAAATATTTTCTAAGAAATATCTTAGCCATTCAACCTTTTCTCCTGTTTTGTCTAAAGCAATAAACTTGAATTCCATTGTGGATCGAGTTACACACGTTTGTTTGAAGATTCCTAAGAAATCACACCATCTCTGAGAGTAAATGCATAGTCACTGGTAAACTTAGACTCATCTGTATCTGATATCCAGTTGGCATTACTCTATCCTTCAAATATGGATGATATTTCCTATAATGCAATGAATACTCTCGAGTACGTTTTACGTATTCCAACACTCTAAGTATTGTACTCCAATATTCGTTACTGGATTTACTTGTATATTGACTTAGCTTACTTACTGAGTAGGCTATATCTGGCCTCGCACAATTCATTAAGTACATTAGGTTTCCAATTATCTGAGAATACTCAAATTGTTTATTATTTTCGGTATTCTTGTGAAGAACTACATGAAGAGCAATTGGATTAATAAAGTCATCAATACTACGGATCTTAAACCTCTCAATCACTTTATCTACATAATGTGTTTGAGACAAAGTTATACCTTCAGGTGCCTAGAGATTTTCATTCCCAAAATCAAGTCTGCTTCACTCATATCTTTCACATCAAAGTTATTAGTTAGCATTATCTGTTTCTTATTAATACCTTCTATATTAGTATCTAATATGAGCATTTCATCAACATATAGACAAACAAAAACACATTCAATTGGCATCAAGTTGAGTTTTGACGATATCCTTTAACAATAGGTCGAGCCTTGTATTTCTCTATTGTACCACTGGGTTTTAATTTTATTTTAAAAATCAATTTTCACCCAATTTTTTTAGATCCCTTGGGAAGATCAACTAACTGTTAAGTATTATTACTCATAATGAATTTGATCTCACTGTTTATAGCTTATTTCTAGAATGAAGATTCTGAGCTAGTCATAGTGTCCTTAAATGTTAAAGGCTTGTTTTTAATTATAAATGATATAAAGTCTGGACCAAAGGATATAGGAATCTCTTTTTTTTACTCCTTGGTTCAGAATCTTTATTTCTTTCAAAAACATCATCACTTTCTTTTTCTAATATTCTCGGGAGTATACCTTCTATTAGGAAACACACGTTCAAAGAATTTGCCATCTCTAAATTTTATAATCCTATTGACATGAAAGTCACTTATTTTAGATTTATGTACAAGGAATCTATATCCACTACTATTTATAGCATATTCGATAAAAATGAGATCAATAGTTTTAGGTCATTACTTGATCCTTTAGGGGGTGGAATAGCTAAATTTGTTAAGCAACCCCACACTTTTAAGTTCTTGTAGGAAGACATTCTGCCTTTTCAAAATTAATAAGGTACTAAACCAATTTTTTTATGAGGAACTCTATTTACAATAAAGTTAGAAGTTAAAACTGCTTCACCTCTACAAGTTATGTGGTAAGCTAGAACTAATATGCATAGCGTTAAACCATATCTTTTAAATTTCTATTTTTCCTCTCACTAACTTCATTTTGTTGAGAAGTGAGTGATCATTTAGTGAATAATACCAGACTTAGCACATAATTTATAAAACAAAAAGTCATATTCATTGCCTCTATGGGATCTTAGTAACTTGATCATCTTGTCAAGTTGATTTTTAAATATAGATGAATCATATTCACCACCTCTATCGGACCTTAATACCTAAATTGTTTTTCCAAGTTGATTTTCAACTTCATTTTTGTAAGTGACAAATGCAACAAATCCACGTCCTTAATAAAGTTGTTTTTTAGCATCTTGAGTATGAAAAAATTTCAAATCACTTATATCACTATGTGTCAATCTTAATGATTCACTATGTCTTTCAACTAAATTGAAAGGTTTTTTAGCAAATCTTTTTTCAATACAAATTTCACATTTATGTTAATTTTCTGATTCAAATTTAGGTACAAGTCCTAAACTATCAATTTTCTTAATGAAGCACAATCAAAATATCCAAATATGCTATTCCATAAAAAGGAAGACTCAAGCAAATAAATAGAAGAATCAGTATTATTCCTAACTTGTTGGTACAAATATGTGGACTTATTGTCTACTACAACAACATTGGACTTAAACAAACCATCAAGTAAATAACCTTCCCATCATGCATGCCCTCTTTAGTAAATACAATTTTTTTTAGATTCAAACACCATTTTTGAATCCTTTCTTACTGAGTGTAGAACCTGAAATCAGATTCTCCCTAATTCCTAGGACATGCACAACATTGTTCAGCGTCGACTCTTTTCATAAGTGAATATCAGAATGACCTTTCCAATTCCTTTTATCTTGGATAAAGTTGAGTTGTCCATATAGAGATTTTCATCTTGATTTATCTTCTTGTACTCGGTTAATAAATCCTAGTCTACAAAAATGTGACGAGTGGCTCATATATCCACCTAACTATCCTTGGCAATTTGATACCAAGTTAACTTCAGATATGACTATATATAAGTTGATATAGACAATGTCTACTGATATGTTCTTATGTTTGCCTAGGAAGGTTTCCTCTCTTGTTCATGTTTTTTCTTGCTGCGGTAGTCTTAAGCTTGACGTCATGGCTTCCTGCAATTATAGTAGTCTCATTTGAATCTTTTTGCATGATTTCCCTTTTCATTGTCCTTAGACGAGTTAGGATGCTTTCTCTTTTTTACTTTTAGACTTGGAGTCTTCAATCATGTTTGCCTTTGCTTCCATGTTTCGCATAAAACTTTTCTTTTCTACAGTGCTGTTATCTTCTTCAATGCAAATTCCAACAATTAGATGTTTTTAAAATCTTTTCATAATGGAGGTAGTTTTTCAATTATAGCAGCAATCTGGAAAGATTCACTTTGCCTAGGAAGGTTTCCTCTCTTGTGCATGTTTTTTCTTGCTGCGGTAGTCTTAAGCTTGACGTCATGGCTTCCTGCAATTATTGTAGTCTCATTTGAATTTTTTTGCATGATTCCCCTTTTCATTGTCCTTAGACGAGTTAGGACGCTTTCTCTTTTTTACTTTTAGACTTGGAGTCTTCAATCATGTTTGCCTTTGCTTCCATGTTTCGCATAAAACTTTTCTTTTCTACAGTCCTGTTATCTTCTTCAATGCAAATTCCAACAATTAGATCATCCATTGTCATCTTTTTACTCATGTTCTTAAGATAGTTTTTAAAATCTTTTCATAATGGAGGTAGTTTCTCAATTATAGCAGCAATCTGGAAAGAATCACTTAATTCCATGCCTTCCACCTCAGTACTGTAAATAATTATTTGCATCTCTTGAACTTGACTCTAACCATCTTTGAATTAACCATTTTGAAATTCAGAAATTTATCGATGATGAATTTCTTTGTTCCGACATCCTGTGTCGAGAGATTTCCACAGTTCCTTAATTGTCTCATATGAATAGTACACATTGTATAATGTGTTATCCAAACCGTTGAAAATATAATTCCGACATAGGAAATCAGCATGCTTCCATGCTTCTACAAACAACTGGGTAGCATTTGTTGGATAAAATAATGGTGAATCAAAGTAAACCAATCAAACCGAAGGCCCGTGTTCACACGGTTTCCTTAAATCGAATTCGCCGCCTCACCGGGGTGCACGAGGTTTTTGATCGGTGTTCGATTCCCAGGAT
>CAIGRM010137517.1:0-17080 GCA_903798335.1 Fraxinus albicans | reverse complement strand
TTTCTTTATAAAATTTTTGTGCACCATAATGTTCACAATAAGTACGCGTCGGTAATAAATATGGAGTAATTGGTACAGTTAATAGAGTAGAACTTTCTTGTAATTCAAAATTGGATATATTGGCAGTTGCTTCATTTGAAGTAGAAGCTTCAGAATGACGATATATTGTAGATTTATGCACATCCGCGACATCTAAATTATTATTCCCCGTTAACATAGGGTCAACTATCATTGTGCGATGATCAATGCACCCAGTTCTAACTTGATTTCGCCGATCCTTATATCTTTGATTTTGCTGTTGGCGAATGAAGGCATTGTATGACTCATTTGTACTTTGGAAAATAGTTTCAGGGTTATGACCATTAGGCTCTCCATTAGCAGACATTTTTGAATTATCTATCAAAACAATAAGATAAATTATCAAATAGTTGGAGCCCAAAGTAAATAATATAGGAACAATTGAGAGAGTAAGAAGTTTAAGGGAGTGAAAAAAACTAATGAATTGACATGTTATTTAACATAAAAGGAAAAAAAAAAAAAAAGGGCGTGGAGACACAATGCGGAAAACGTGTCTCCGGGCTGGGAAAAAAACGGCGCGGAGCCACGACATGCGAAGACACGGAGTCTATTTTTCCAACACAAGTGATTGCACTTATGCTGGAAAAAAAAATAAAAAAATTCCTCCACACATCACGGAGACATTGTGTCCGGCGGACACCGGTGTCTCGCTGGTGTCCGCGATGTCCGGACACTAGTGCATGGCAGCGAGACTCCGTGTCCGCGGTGTACGGAGGATTTTTTTTTTTTTTGGCAATTACTTGTGTTTAATTTTCATGTCTAAAATAAGTCTCATATGCAAAATCCATCATTCCTCTACGCTAGAAAAGAAAAACTACAAGCTAACTAAATTAAAAACATTATTCCAACAAATTTGGATAACAATTGTATCTCGAACACAATCAATGATGGTAGCAGCTCCATTCTCTCTAAAATAAACATAGAACAACCCAACCAAAACAGCAACCCGTTGGAAGTTAAATTAAAAAACTTACGAAGTCTCCGTAAATTTCAAAAAACTTTAAAAATAAAACTGCAGACTAACAGGAAAATTAAGGGAAAAATTAGCAAACCTTTTGAAGGATTTTTTTGTCTCTCTCTAAAAGAAGTCGAAGAAGAAGGTATACTCCATTTGAATTCTTGGGTAAACGTTTGCTTTTGTTTGTAATGAAGAAGAAAGAAATTGATGAATGAAAGTGAAGGAGGAGGAGAAACCAGATATTTGTTATTGAGAGTCGGTTTAATTAAAATTGAGAAGTCAACAAATGTGGCTATCACCGTAGAAAAACTAGAACCAAACCAGTTAAGTGTGAAATGGAAGGTGCAAAAATGAACAGTGCTTGGCTTATCCTCTCTTTTATAATAGTAGTGATAAATATTAAATCGAGTGAGTTCAGGGCAAGGACCATGATTACCATTCCCGACTTGGTGCAAATCTATTTTTATCGTCCAACAGAAAATAAGGATCGAGTCTTTCCTTCCACTACCATCCGAAGTTCAACACTCGTCGCGTTTATGTTCAACTCAAGCAAAAATATTTGACTTATAGTCTACTTATTAATATTTCGTAGCCATTTATATGAAATGTTGAAGATCTATGACATGGTCATCATAAATATACAAGGAATACCAAATCAATATTTACAATTCCAAATTCCAAAAAAAAAAAAAAATTTACAATTCCAAATCGAGAAAATAAAATTGATTCCGAAAAATGTCCCATATCTTGTTGGCTAGTTTGATATTTGACATTTTATTATCATTAATTGTTTCCTATTTCTCTGTGGTCCTATTGGTGTGTCCTTTGTGTTAGGTCGAGTGTCTTTGTATCGATAGTTATTTGTTTAGGCTGTATAATATATGTCAAGGAATCTTAATAAAACAATATAATATTCATTTTATCTAGTAGGGACCCTTAATTTGTGGATGTAATTAATTCCGTGGAGATAAAATTTTGAAACGTGTATTAAGAAAACTGAATTTGGGTGCGTTTGATTGTCAATATTTTTTTTATAAAAAATGTGTTTTTTCCAACGAATTTCCAAATTTTCTATTGCTGATTGACAATTTTTTTTATGAAAAATATTTTCCTACTTTTGATCGCGTGATTATATTTTTTCGAAAGCAAGGATTTTTTTTTTTTTTTTTAGGAAGATGTGGATTTTATTTTCTAGGTAATTCACTCTCTCATCCATCCCTTTTCTCTCATCAAAACTTTATTTCCTATTTTATACTTCTATATTTAATTTTTTTTAAAAATATCTAAATTATATTATTTTTATTAATATTTCTCATTTTCTTAAAACAAACATTGTTATAAATTAATCAATTTGGTTCGTTGTCAATTAATGAAGTAATTTTTTTTAAAAATTTTAATATTAGCACATTTATGTTAAATGTAGAAAATAAAATTTCTGTTATCATAATAAATTAGCATAAAATAAGGTCAAAATTTCGATTATTTTTCTTTTCCTTTTTCTACTCAACATTTTTTTTTTATTAATTTGTTCTTTTTTCCTTAAATAAAAAAATATTTTGAAATATATTACTGAGTCGCGACCATGTTTTCAAAAAATAAATAAAATGAATTTTCTTATATATATAATGCTTGTTTGGTAGGAATTTTTTGGGGAAGAATTGATTTTTGAATAGTGATATGATGGGAAATGTATGGTTGAAAAAGAAGAAAAAATTATTTATGTGATGGAAAATATTATTTTAGTGAAAAATGTGTGGTTGAAAATAAGAATTGAATTACTGTAAAATTTGAGAATAAAAAACAAACACGTCCTTAACTTTTATGGTAATATTTAAATGTGTGTAGGACAGAGGCTGAGGATTTAATTTAGTGACAACTGACAAGAAAGGGATCAGATCCCCATCGAATAGAGTGCGGAATATGCCAAACCCCAATCACAGAATTTACCGCACCGACTCTCTTTAAACTTGGTCCCCGACCTATAGCGTTTGTAGTATCTTGGTCATCGACCTAATTTTTTGTTGTTGGAGTTGTTCACAATCTTCGAAAATTGGTGCACAATCAGTCCTCGTAAGCAGTTTGTGACAAAAGTTCACTTTATCCTCTAATTTAAACGAAACAAGATAAAAAGAAATGAAAAGGCCATATGTATAGATTATTGTTTACATAATTTTTACAATGCAGCACCTGATTGACAATGTTCTTTTTTTTTTTCAACTGCAAATGAAATTTTGAGAAGTGTAGTTCTATAAAAATTCTATCAAAAATATTTTGTAAGTGTAGCATGATTCAAAAAGAAAAACGTAACTCTAGAAAGGAATATATGTGCTTGTTCTTCAGCCTATCTATAGAAATCTTTATTTTTTCCCCTTATGAAATCATGTCTTCAACTGGCCTTGAAACATCTTTTTATGGCCAGAAAATTGACATTCAAGATTTGGTAGTGGTTTGGGGATGGATTTTGCTAGGGTTTGGGCTGTTTCACAAGTTGGTTGCAGGTGGTAGGAAGAGTTTGGAGGGGTCAAAGATGATGGTGTGCTCAACTTCAGATTTTTGGAGGATTAAAATTGATGGCAGGGTTTGGTTATAGAATACCTTTGATCTCGATCCACTCAATTGCCCTTCTTAGTTTGGGGTAGGGCGTAGGGCGCTTATGAATGGAATGCGGTGGTCGCGAAACTGAGGGTAGGATGAGCCAAATGCAGTGGAGAGGATAGGGGTGGGCTAGTTGTTCATTAAGAACTTGTCTAGGAGCAATTGTTATAGAATTTTAAGCAATAATATATCCGTTAGACAGTGTTTGGTCCTTGAAATTCTAACATGAATTGACTTCCCCTCTCTAATTTGTGCACAGTTTATTACTTTAATATCCCTTTATAAAAATCTCACCTACACCATAGTACGAAGGGTACTTGTGGTAGCATCTTACTTGCAGCCGCAATTAATTATGACAGCTATCTGATACTATATACTGTATAACGATTGAATTTTTGATTAAAAGTTGGTAAAAAGAGCTCCCAGACAGGCACTAGGACTAACAAGCACTAATTTTAAAATCTTAGGGATGACTTGTACCAAAAAATTAGGTCAAGGACCAAGTTGCTATAAACTTGTATTAATAGAGAAAACTTGAGGGATTGATAGAAGACTGAAATCATATCTAATGACATTCTAACACGTGTCTCCGTATTAGCATCACGCTCCTCCTACTTTTCCAATGCTCCTAGCTGCAATTTCATATTATAGATAGTGCAGTCAACTGAAAGAGAAAATCAGAGAAAGAGAGATTGAAAATGTCGATGAATCCATGTTCTGCTACACTTTGACTTTGATCCTCAATCTGCCTTCCAGCAAACACACCATTGGCATTGAACACGGAGTTTTGTACATATAGCCATACTTCACTGTCACAGAAAGATCTGTAAAACCTCGCTTTTTTTTTTCCCCATGTTATTGATTTATTTCTTTGTTTTCTGAATACCCTTATCATTCACTTGTAAGACCCATTTTCTCAATTTTGTGCCTTTTAAGTTCTTCGTGTTGTTTTGGTTTCATTTTTATGGTATTGTTGATTGTAAGATAATATTTGTTCGATTGATCTCCGGATATGTCTCGAAGTGGGATTTTTAGGCCTGAAAATCTGGGCCAAAATGCACTAGCAATGATTCGCAACCTCTGCTTCTCATTGTGTGTAATTGGGGTCTTGATTTTCATTATAATGGCTGCAACTTACGAACCTGATGACCCAATGTTCCATTCCGATTCCACATTCAAATCTGATAAATCTGTTTTCAAGACTGGTGAAGACTTGTTGGCATCGAATAAGACTGCTTTTGAGGAGGCCGAGAATCGTGGTTGTAATGGGAAAGTTGATGACCCTATTGATTGTGGTGATCCAGAGGTATTCCATTTGTTAATGAGGGCTGCCATTGACAAATTTAAGGACATAGATTTCTACCGGTTTGGTAGAGCAGTTCGCGGGATCAACAATACTTCTTGCCACATGGCTTGGCGATTTAGGCCTAAACGGAACACTGCTGCATTTGATAAAGATTACAGAAACTTTGTGCTTGTCAGCGATAATTGTACAGTTAGCGTGGTTGGGATTGGGGATTATCATTCGGGGGTGAATGCGATGAAGAGGAAAAGGAAGGGGAAAGATGCGAAGACGGAAGAATTTGAAAAGCTGAGATCAGAGATGATTGAGGAAACAGCGAATGATTCGCTCCCTGGGGTGGAATTGGATGGTTCGTTTAGTCGTGGAAAATATTTGGTTTATTCTGGTGGTGGTGATAGGTGCAAAAGTATGCAGCACTTCTTGTACAGTTTCAATTGTATGTTGGGTGAAGCTCAGTATTTAAACCGGACTTTGGTTTTGGATTTGAGTATATGTTTGCCTTCGATCTACACATCATCTGGTCAAGATGAGGATGGTAAAGATTTCAGGTTTTACTTTGATATCGAGCATCTAAAGGATACAGCTTCACTGATGGATCAGGGTCAATTCTGGTCAGAATGGAACAAGAGGCGAGAGAAAGATGAATTAACTCTTCATCTTGTGGAAGATTATAGAACTACACCTATGAAACTAGCTAGAGTGGAAGATGCTTTGATTATGAGGAAGTTTGGGACAGTGGAGCCAGATAATTACTGGTATAGAGTGTGTGAAGGTGAGACGGACAAGGTTATTTCACGGCCATGGCATATGGTATGGAAGTCGAGAAGTTTGTTGGACATGGCGTCTGCGATTGCTATGAGAATGGATTGGGATTTCGACACCATTCATATTGAGAGAGGAGAGAAGGCGATGAATAAGGAGCAATGGCCTAATCTTGATAGAGATACTTCACCAGAAGCTCTTCTGGTGACTTTGCAAGGCAAAATTGAAGCAGGAAGGAACTTGTATATCTTAACAAATGAGCATAATACATCCTTTTTCGACCCTTTAAAAGCCAAGTACTCGACTCATTTTCTTGATGAATTTAAAGATCTCTGGGATGAAGACAGCGACTGGTATGCTGAGATGAAAAAGCTCAATAATGGAAAACCTGTTGAATTAGATGGTTACATGAGGATGTCTATTGAAGATGAAGTGTCATTGAGGGCAAAAAAGAAGTTTGAAACTTTTAATGATCTCACCAAAGACTGCAAGGATGGTATTAATACATGCAGATCTGCCAGCTAAATCCATATACGGAAGATCTCAGATTTCGCTTTGTACTCTCTGTTTTGGTTTTCAATTACTTTCAGTCTTCATCAACTATAAGTTGAGTTAAAGCTTGTTTGAATCTTTGGTTTTTAAGGGGAAAAACTCATAATTATTTCATTAGTTGGTATCCTGTAAATTGTTATTTCAGTTGTTGTCTTTATGACTCTTTACTGATAATTTTCTTGAACTGTAAACTGAGAAATGTTTCCTTCTGTGTTTGTTAATCTAAATGCAATTACCTTGATAGAAGAGGGTGATTTTCATAAAGCCTGAACTGAACTAAAACCTCAGGTCCATGGATAATCAGAAACTTTTCACACTATTTACAACCGATATATTGGTCACCAAAGACCCGTCACTACAAGAGGACGCATACAGAGCAGCTAAGCAAAGGCATCAAACACATGAGCGATGCAAAATCTTATTACATATTCTGTACACACTACGCAGAACAGCGGAACTTCCTCAAAAAGTGATCTATTAAGCGACTCACATTGGACAGGAATCTTCCTCGACTTCTTCTTCAGGAATCATGTTATTCCTACAAAGAGGACATGTGATGTTCCAATAGTTCAACCACTTCTCAAGACAAGACTTGTGGAAAACATGGCCGCAAGACAGTTGGTTAACCTCTGCATGTGGCTCGAATTCAATCAAGCAGACTGAGCACTCTTGTTTGGGACAGTCACATGTGAACATTGAGTCATACCTAATAGCTGGTGTTCGGCTACGGAACTCCTCAATGTACGATTCTGACGGGCTCTTTTGACAATGAACAGAGTCTAACTGCTCCACGGAGAATTCTTCCCATGATGCAATATGGATGCCAATGAGAAGAAGCACAGAGCGAACAATCTCCTTCATAATTGAAATGGACATGGCTGTGTTTGCCAGAATTACACAGAGTACACCCGCATCAGCCGCACTAGAATAACTTGAAAGACCCATTTTGGACGTGGAACCTAATGAACAATTTGGAAATATGGACTCAGCCAACACGAGTATAAAATGAGATAAAGCAAGACTGGTAGTCCAAGCACGGATTATCAGTTTCATACACGTTCACGTACGCCAAACATATTCCACTTTGGCAGAGTAAAGTTTTGAGAGGTAATATGGAAAGAAAGTAAATCAATCTTCTCAAGACTTGTTTTTGTCTTTAGCGACAGTACAAGAAAACTAAACCTTCAACCTTTCCCCTCTTTTTTCCTAGTTTTCTATGCAGCAAATCAAATTGGTGAATATATCAGTAAAAGAAGGTTTTGAGACTTGAATTTCTGGATGGAGAGCTAGTACTTCCTTTTGGAAAAGAAATATAAAATGCACTGCCAAACATGATTTTTCTGTTTTTGATATTGCTTCATCAAGACATTAAATGCCATATAATAAGAAACGAGAATCTTGAAGAATTAAAATGTGACTGCATTCACGTTATCATCAGTATAGGAAGTTCATAGCTAAACATGTATCGACTGTCAGAAACAGATAAAAGTTAACATAATCAAAATACTATTAAAAACAATTCTCTAAACCACCCTGAAATTTAAGCCATATGAATTATGATGCACTCAAACTATGCCTTTTCTATGATACATCAAAAGAAGCCAAAAGCTTCAAGAATTCTAGAAAAACCCTCTTGGAATAAAAGTTTTGAATGGATCTTCCACTCCAAAACAGAAAAGAACAGACTAGAATTCATTCTGAAAACAGATGTAACTTAATTGTCCATCTAAAATTAAAACAATCAGTAAATATATGAATTATGGGCAAATATAAAAAGATCTGAATTTATATGAAAAAACAAAAGAACTAGAAAATACAAGATCTATGAATTGAAACCCACCAACAAATTCACAGAGAAAAAAAACCCATATTTTTTGTTTCCTGAAAGAGAAAAATAAGAGAGACTTACGGGTTGGATTCAGCTCAGAAGTTAAAGCCCTAACAAATCAGGAAAATTTTGGGATAGAGCAAAAGAGAGATCGAAAGGTGAAGAAGTGCCGACAACGGTGCTTCTATCTATTCCAATTTATTTATACAATCAAAATCTGCAGACCCCACCACAAATTTAGACCCGTTTGATCCACGTTATTTTTCTCATTCTCGTTCTTCTATTCATTTTCAATCACACATTCTTCAATAAAATAATATTTTTCATCAAATCAATAACTTTTTCTTCTTTTTCAACTATATATTCTCCATCACATCAACAATAAAAATATATTCTTACACCCAAAACGTGCACCAAACATGGGCTTAACTTTCTTCCCACCATGTTTTTAGCTTGTAGTACACTGTACATTGTAAAAGTTTATCCTTTTTCATTCGTCTTTTTTGGGTAGAATACTTTCAACATTTTCCAGTTGTTATAGCTTTGTCCACTGGGACCGATCAAAACAGTAGTTTCCAGTACTTAAATGCAGACAAAGAACCCAAAAAACAGACTGCAGGTCGAACACTTGAGACGTGTTAAAAACCGTACCAAATGGACAAATTTAACGCGAAAAATAAATGTACTTTGCTCTTTTTTTATTTAGCTAAATATCAATTTTTTAGTAAATTTTGATAAAAATTGATGTTATGTACGGTTTAAAAAATTGATAAAAATTGTAGATTTCATAAAATACGTGATTGAAAATAAATTTGAGAAAAAAATGAATTTTTAAAAAGTTATATGATATACTATTAAACTACTAATTTGTCAAATAACCACTCAATTCAAATTATAGCAACATGACAAACTCAATTTAAAATATCTTCAAAGACGCCCTTCTAACGGCGTCTCCGATAGTTGTGTAAAATTGGATGTAAATCGATATTTCAAAATCACTTTTACATCTTCATTTACATCTCAATAGATCTAAATTCAAATTCTGTTTCAATGAAAAGATTTAAATCCACTTTCCACCTCTTGTGAATGCAAAAATGATACAAATTTGCATCTCATTTTACATTTTCTTCAGGAAAACGCAATTTGCATCTCCTTTGCATCTTTCCGTAGAAGATGTTTTCGACCACTTTAAAAGTTTAAATCTCTATTTTACACAATCATGAAAGATGATTTAAGCTTCTATAATTTAAAAGTTTCTTATACGCTTCAAAGACTTGTAAGTGCGATAATTTTTGTCGAATAATTTTTGCACTCATGTGTTGCAAATAAGAAGCACATGGCACATACATAGATTGGAAAATGAGTTGACGAGCCGACAAACTAGTACCATTTTGCACGTGAAATCAGACCCTTAACATCATGGGAGGCTTTGTTTTTTTTATAAAATATGTATATATTTATATATTTTTCACCTCATCCATTGAACCAAGACTATTGCATTTGATGCACGGAAGTCATTAATTTTGTTAGATAGAAAGATAGGATATCGCAATCTAACTTTCCGTGCATAGACCCATACGCGCCACGTGAATATCATAAGGTAACATCATGTCATGCCCAAATTTCAGTCATTCTACCTACTTTATTTGCTTATTAGTGTGTACATACAATGAATCAAGATAAGCCATCCACATCCTCTATTTGAATTACTCGATTGTTGGGTAAGATGTTATAAAGTAAGTCAAAACAACTAAAGTTTGTTGAATCCGTAAAGTATAAACCACATCGACTCAAACTGGAACCCATGACTACGCCTTCTCTCTACACCCCCACACGCCTACCATTAAGTCGCGACAGACTATGGTGATGGTCCGATACGGTAAACACCCTCAGTTCCCATGTAAACACTCTTAGCTCTGGCCCAGAATTGCCATAAATTCTCGTACATCTCCACTCCTTGCAATCCAGTTGTCTAACCATCATATGAATGTCCCGAATAAAAAGATTGGATAGCTACATTCCACTTTGCTCGCTATAATCAATGTTCTAAAAGGCACGTCTACAAGTCGCCAAGGCGCGATGAACGGCAAAAATGTCAAGTCAAGTGGCTTGGCGCCTTATTTAGCAATCAACGGTCGTTGACCGCTAATGCGTGCCTAGGTGCGATTATAAGCACCTATGTGCGCATTATTATCTTCCTCTTCTTCTTCTTTTTTTTATTTTTTTTATTTTTTTTGATTTTTTTACAATTCTTTTAAATTAAAACTTAAATGTGAATTTACATTTAAAACATATCTTTTTGTTGAAAACTTTCGAAAAAATGTATAGAGTTTATATAAATCTGTTTTAAATGATTGATATGCATTATTTTTAATTATTAAATGATTTTTTAATTGATTAAAAATTAAAATAAAATTTAAATAAAAAAACGCATATGCTTGTCTAAGCTCAACTAGTCCATAGCTTGACTTCCACGCATCGTCACATATTACGCATTTTAAAACACTGGCTATAACAACGCAAGACTACAAAACTGTGATCAATCCTAATTTGTATCACAACATATTTTCCCAGACACCATATTTCGACCATCTTCTTTACGAAAAATTACACAGAAACCATTGTATAGATGTGTTTTATTCATATTTAGAACACAACTTTATCTTGAGGACCCCTCTTTTCAAGCTTTTACACAAATTAAGAAAAAAAATAAAGGAAATAAAGATGAGGACAACGGTAAACGTGAGGAATGAGACCTCCAGAACGAGAAAGCTATAATGCAAAATCTTATGGAGAGTTCGAGTCTGGCTCAGGATTTCAAGAGATTAGTCCCGTGAGACAGTGATCTAGTTCTTTCGTAAGCTCAGAAAGCAAAATAATGAACATTTTTTTAGCTCCAAAATATTTGAGTTTATGCTCCTACCTATTATCTAGAAATTGCTTACCATTCTTGTCAAACAAAACAAGAATCCGCATTTGAGTTCCGATTGGAATTCTAATTCTAGTGAACAAAGAAATCAATGTGTTTTGTTGCAAATCAAAATGTATTGGATGAGTTATGCTATACATATAATCCAGTGGAAAAGGAAAAGAATAGATACATTATTACAGTAGCAAGGTGCTTCTGCTTTGAATGTTGACAACTTGTTCTGTACATGTACTAGCTGACCTGTTAATATCAAAATGATGGTTCAATCTTCACAGATGAAGCTGCTGTGTCACCAATTAGAGATGCTTATCAAACACGAACAAAAACAAATAAATTTGATCTCTCTCTAAAGTTGAAGGCAAAATATAGGCCATTTTTTCACTAAGACAATAACAATCTAAACTTAGTTGTTAATGAATCTCGTTGACGAAGTACATGAGTTGGCTCTCTCAACAAAACCTCTACTGCCCTGCATACATCCATACAATTTGTCATTCATTACACGAAATAAAAAGTTCACGTCATCCATTTTCAAGAGCAAAAGATATATGCTCAGCAACTTCGAGTTTTGCTTAATGGATCATAATCATAAGCATCCCCTGCCTTCACAAACCGTCCCTTCACACGCCTTCTCACATCTGCTCTTGACTTGCGAGATTCATATCTCACCCTCTTCTTGAATCTGTTATAGCATTGAATATAAATGATAATATATTAGGAAAGGAAAAGAGAAAAGAGGAACAAAACATCATTATCCACCTAAAAGGAAAATGAAATTAAATATCTAATACTTCCACTAGAAACGGATAAGACATCCTAAATGCATGCTAATCTCCAAAGAAACGAATGCGACAGCAAATATTATATGGTCAGAATTCTTCTCTGCCTCCTCTCCCTTTTCCTATACCTATATATCCAACCATTGTAACGGAAGTTGTCACAGTTGGCCACACGAGCACGTCAGGTTTTACACTGCACATGTTCATTTAAGGTAAAATTAAAGCTGGTCAAATCTATGCCAAATAGAGTAAGTAGGTTCCCAATCTTCCGTTTGTCGTATCTGGGTCCCCACCCTTTCAATTTTATAGCACTTGGGTCCCAGCGAACGAATTGTCCTTCTGACAGTTAAAATGTCAAAATTTGATTGAAAAGAGCCTTCCCCGACCCCCACATGCAATCTACATGGCACAGCCACCACCCCCACCTCCTTGCACACCTTGAGAGCAGGATTAACACTTCTTGAGGCCTGGCTCCAACATTTGGCTAACAAGGCTCATCCAAACTTTCATATTCTAGGCTATGATTCCCTCTTACATTCAATAGCTCCTCGTAAAATTGCCAGTGAAACACCCAGTCCAGTTTTTTGAGAAAGACTATAAAGTGATAACCCATAGCAATTGTTCTACAAGTGGCTTTAAGGTGAAAATCTAAAATGCAACTGTCCCAAATGGAGGACCCTTCGCATATCGAGAATTCAAATTATTGCAAGTGGATCGAATTGGATTGGATCTTCTAAATTTAGCACTCTAATTCTTGATTGTATGCAGCTGGGGGTGGGATGTTGAAAGATTAGCAGGCGGTGGGGTTGCAGGCACTGGAGGGCTGATGGTGAAGGTTATGGGTGGATTTGGTGGGGTGATGTTGGCAGGATGCAGAGATTGCAGGGAGTGATGCAGGGATAACAGAGAAGAAGGTGGCGACGGCAGTCACAACAGTGACAGTTAAATTTGTCACCTTTCCATCAGAATTAGTTTTTACCCATTTTGCCCGTTGAAAAGTAATTCGTGCAATACAACTGACATTTTAACAGTCAAACAGACAGAGTCCAGTTGCTGGGGATCCAAGCGGCAAGTACCACAAAATTGAAATGTTCCTGAACATAACACATAGAAGGTCAAGGATTTACTTCCTCTATTTTGCATAGGTTGGGTACCCCAGCTGTAATTTTCCTTTTATTTATTAACATTAAAAGAGTATGTTTAACTGACTCCCCTTTTCTTTTTTTGCCTTCCTCCTCCTCCCCACCTATCTTCTCTCTTCTTCCTATCACTTCGCATTTTTTTTCCTCATTTCCTTTGTTCCTCAGTCTTAAAAACAGAAATTCCCTCTCCTTAGCTATCTCCTTTTCTAGCTCTCTATAGGATTCCTACAGCATTTTCCCTTTTACGCTTCGTCCAACTAGTTTATAAGAGCATTTCATTAGATCCTTCACTTTGTAGTGTAGTGATTGGAGATCTATAGATGAAGGACAAATTCATTAATAAAAATTGTTGTCTTGATTAGTTCTATCAGTTTCCCATGTCCATTTCTCGTTCAATGATGTTTGGTGCATTTTTCTTTTTTTTCCCATCTCAGATTTTTTATTATTGTTTCATATTTAATGGGAATGTTTTATTCTTTTCATCTCTCGCCAACGTTGTTTTTTTCTTTATAATATCAATCAAATCTTCATCAACAGTAACCAAGAAAACAATTGATATCTTACTTGTGTGTCTTCTTCTTCTCTTTGTAACGCATTACAGCATCACTCCGGCTAGAAGAATGTGTGGTACTTTCAGGACCCAGAGGACACCGTGGTGGTTCTATACAATCCTGACAATCTCCAGTGACACCCTCTCCAGTGAGGCCAGAGTGCGCTTGCCTTGCAAAACATAAGTTTGGTTCCGTCCAGCAGCTTATTATTGAATCAGCAGATGCTGCATTGCTGCATGCCGGTTGCACCACATTCAACCTTCCAATTGATGATCCCTAGTAAGAAATGAACAAGACTAGGAGAATACATGATCCCACAGATTTTATAAATTATAACAAAGAATTATTTCGAAAACCATACAATAATAAGAAACTAACAGGTACGACTACAAGTAATGTAGCGCAGAAACAGGAATGGGAAACAAGTCACATGACACGTGCACATCTTTATCAAAAGAAATGCAGGACACAAAACACGGAGAAAACATCATTCAAATTAATATTTTTTTGGTAGCAATATAACTACTCAATAGTAAGTTCGAGTCTACCATAAAACAATCAAATCGAGAATTTAATATGAAGTGTGATGCTGTCACAAAAAAAAAATTTACTCATAGCAAGCAAACAAAAATTAAGCTAAGAAAAGAGGCTTACTCAAGTTATCACTTATCATATTAATTTCTTCAAATTGTTTCATTTATACCTTTTCCATTGATCGATTGAGATTGAAAAAATGTTCTCTACATTCCCAATATTTTTCATTAAAAGTTTTGTTTGAGATTCCAAAGACTGTACTCAAAGTGCCCTAATTTATGTAGGGAATACAAATTGGAAATTTTTTTCTTAGGTTTCAAACTCATTTCCTACAGTTTCCAAACCTCCAAATCAAATACCTTGATGCCAACGAGTTTGAACTTTGAACTGTAACTAAACATTAATGCTAAAAAACCTGTAGAAATTTTGACTTCATCAGATTTTTATACGTGCCACGGACAGACTCTTTGACTCTTACAACGGAACTATTTTTCGCCCATGCGGGACTTCAAGCTAGTCCGTGAACACCCAAACGCTTTGCACTGCTTATTTACAATGCACACCATCATCAATGTCCTAAAATCCATTAGTACCGACTTAGCTAGCATGCCCGTAATGCTTGCAATCAACATAAGGACCATTGGAAACATAACTCGATGTGAAATGAGCACTCTAGCTCCGTCTCAAGCATTGAGGGTTATTCGCATAGGCAATCCTCACACTAGTCAATTCCTAAGGGCATTTTAGCTCACTAAGTGCCGCAATACCCTTTGTTATTAATTAGTCCATGGCTTACTCAAAGTGCCATCACAGCATATTCTTTCCAACATCGGTATCTTGCAAATTTGCCCAGCAATGTGGCACTGCTTGACAACCTTTTAAGCCAACAAATCCAATCAGTTATTACACGGGGCCCTTGGAGTGTTTGCCTCAAAAGCTCATTTGACATAGGAGTGTTTCCATATCAATTATTGTGAGAGCATAGACATGCTCATTGAATAATCTCATGCCCCTCATGGGTACCTAAAGAGGGCCCCTATTATGTGCCTAAAGTAGGCTCTCAACCCCAAATGGGTACTTTAGCCCCTATTATGTGCCTAAAGTAGGCCCTTAGGTGCACCGATGGACCCTAAGGATTGCAAAATTTGTGCAAGAGGGATAGCATGAAGGGTGCACCTCCATTAGGATGGAAGCACGGGGAGCACTGGCTAATTGCTCACTAAGTATGTCTACCTTATAATAGACTTAATAACTTTTACCCAGGTGACATGAGTAGACATCTCAAGTGTTGAGGATTTAGTACATGTTCCAAAAAGATTTTTTAAGTTTATAAGTTGGTAAAAAATCATTTTTGTCACACATTCTTTAGGATCTACAACTTTTATCTACTTTTGAACCACATATTCATTGGGCCATTGCTATAAGCATTTAAAAGCTTAGCCAAACAAGCATTTGTAATTTTCATAATTTCTCCTTCGAACTCCAAATGACTCTTCATTTGATTTGTACCCAAGCTTTAACCTCAATATCAATCTTTCAAAGTTTCCTACCTAATAGACACTCAAAAATTGAGTTATTTCCCTCGCAATATTACTTGAAATACATCAAAGCCATTGTATGATGTTTCTCCTTACGTCTATGTTTCTTGGACTCGGGTGCGGGTGTCCCTCTCAAGTACATATGCAAGATTTGGATATTTTTTTCCTAAACTCCAAGATACGAGGATACTGCCAATAAGGATCCAAGGTTTACATAGGGTACGTGGATATGTCATATGAACTTAAATTTTTAAAATTTATGAACTAAAAATTTTAGATGCATTTTTAAGAATATATAAATTATATGTTTGATTGTAAATCTAAAAAAAAAAAATTAAATTCATAATGCTTTATTTGGTTTTCATTTCAAGTCTAGAAGTGTGAAATACAAACTAGAAACCATCTTAAATTTAACACCAAAATAACAAAAACAATATAAAAGATCCGACATAGGATTTCATACTCTTATCCTTGTCGTGTCGACACGACATGAGTACCTCATCCTAAGTGTATAGTCCGAGCAGCATAGCATTACGTCTCTGTCATTACTTAACCAAACGGACTCGAATCGACTTCAAACTTGGTGGGAAGCTTCCCAATCCATTAGGCAAGCTCTCCGTAAAGCGGCTTCATTAAAATTCCATTGCTAAGACTCTGTTCTCAATGCACCAATGTTCTGCCTAGGCAGCTTCCTTTAACTCAATGTCAGCCGAACTCCCAATGGTCACAAAAATTGTTAAGCTAAGTTGTGGTTCATGACAGCACATCTTGTTTTATTTTACAGCACTATAAATAACTTAAAAACTACCATACGAAGGCCAAACACAAAATTTAAGCAGCTTTACTCTATGAAGTATTCTTCCAGTAGAATATAAAACTGCCATTAACAGAATCAGTGAGCCATGCCAATAGAATTGTTCATCATTTTTCCTCTATCCTATGTGTTTTCCTTCATTCATCACCTATCCTACTAAATTCAACAAATTGAATAGAATTCAGAACAGGAATATCATCATATTTGCATTAGCATAAAGCAAGTTAAAGCAAATGGATAACACGAGAAATAAAGCAAGATAATGTGTGAAGATGAACCGTGCAAATTTTGGCAAAGTAATACATTGAAGAAACATTGCAGACAAGCTAAAACAAAATCAAAATTAAATATTTTAATTTTTCATGAGACATTATATAATATTCACACACACACACTCAACATATGCAAATGGAAATTTTGAAGGACATAATGTATTAATAAATTGCAATAATCCTATACTACTTCCCATGGTCTATGTTACTCAGACTTTGGGTAGAGGTAAATGTTCAAATGCTGGATTTGTCAGACCTCTAAATTTTATGTGGATACCACATAATATCTTTTTTTTTTTTTTGATAGGTAATCACGTAATTTTATAAAAAACTCAAACGGTAATACACAAGGAGTGCATTATCAGTTTAAACAAGATAGAAATGATACAAAATTCGGCAACCCTTCTATCGGACTAATGGTTATAGCATTAAACCAACTATACAA
>CAIGRM010137516.1:0-12098 GCA_903798335.1 Fraxinus albicans | reverse complement strand
AAGTTTCTCTTCCAACGATAGACACTAAGATACCAAAAATCAATTGCATTTGTCAAGTGGCTCAACTGGAATATGGCGCAGTCCAAAAAGTCAACATTATGTACACGGTTTACCCACAAGTCATTTGAGATTTCAGTTTAAGTAAAACACATCCAATCGGTTTACTCACAAGTCATTCTAGATTTCATTTAATGTAAAATGCATCCAATCTTCTAAAGTCGCATATGGAAATTACAAATAATTTTTTTAGATAAAAATTCAAACTTGATTTGAAAAGAGTAAACTGAAACAGAGGGTGTAAACTAATTCAATAGATCCATCCACTAATCTACATAGAAGTTGGGATGAAGTAGGAGCTCCAGAACACTGGCAAAGGTACTTTTGATTTGCAAAGTGAATTTTCAGTGCCTTCAAATCAGTTCACTTCATAAACTCTACCTCAAACTTTAATTTGCTATAACTCCCTTACAGATTGATACATGATTACACTCAAACTGATCAAACGGCCAAGCATAACAGCCAAGGTAGAATAATAGAGGAACATAAGAATATCTGTCTAACCTCAATAAAGCCCAAAATAGCACCACTGTTGGATCCATTGGGGTCCTTGATGGATGAAATTGCTTCAGAAATCATTTTCTTGTACCTGATATGGAGCAAAAAACATTACATGCATTAGCTGGAAATTATATGTATATATAGCAAGTTCTCTGGAAAGTCAAAAGACAACAAGTCCATGGTTTGAACAAATCATGTAAACACGCATGCACGCGATTATTACAAATCATTAATGAGGTTTGAACAAATCATGTAAACACGCATGCACGCGATTATTACAAATCATTAATGAAATGAAAATCAAGAAAGAACTCGGTATCAATGCACGAAAAAATAAATAAATTGACACCAGAGTACTATGCTGAACAACTTTTCCATTCAGCATAAGAATGCCAATTGCTCGTGTAAGAACATTAAAAATGCGAACGCTGCTTGCTCATGTAAGGAAACCTATAAAACATAAATATTGCAGGCATGACTGGAAACAAAGAGCGTGCACCATAATGCATAGCGGTTTCACACCCAATGGTCATAATCTAATCTAGAAATCAATTTGATTCATTATAACTGGGTAGAAAACCACAGTTAATATCCTACAATGTACCAAGAGATGATAAAATGGTTAGAAGAAGTGCCCAAGAATAGCTTTAAAGGTGCAAAAGAATAGTACAAGAATGATAAAATGGTCCAGAATTTCCTTAGAGGCAATGAAGGTAAAAAGAAAAGGCTAGGGAAAGCATACATTGTAGCATTTTCAACATCCTGTGATCTTTTAGAGGGATCATCAACAGCATAACCCACAGGAATTAAAGAAGAAGAAGCAGCATTTTGAGCTTTGGCAGTGGAGGCAGCACCAGGTGTAATTTTGTTTACCGTAGATCTAATACGCATGCTCCGCCATTTGTCCTGCTTAGACGAATCAAAAGGAGACTAATAAACACCAGAAACGAACAGCATAAAGAACCTAACACAGGCAGAGAAATCCCACAAAGATCCAGGTGGTCTTTTTACTATTTGACTTGAGTCCACTGAGACATGAGAAACAGCCTTGACCAAAGTTATTATACAATCTATGTAATGCACCACGATACAGGTTTCCTTAATTAGAAAAGTGACCAATAAACTGACTCAGATATCAGATCTTCGGACAATTTAAATCATATAGTATTAAAGAAAACAGTCAAACACTGTCTTCTAAACCTTAAAAGTTCACAACGGAGATTCACATGGTGAGTGATGGATAAAGTAACATATGACTAGGTGGGATATCAGATGTTCTAAGGGCTTATAACAATATACGCTTTAGCTTGTTTCAGTTTAAGTTGTTAGCCTTTCCTTATGATGGAAGGGAACCTTATTAAATACAATAGAACGCCGAATTACTTATAAAATATTTTGAAGGAAATTTTCTAAATAGATTATTGCGCCTATTTAAAAATATGAGTACATTATGCCTTCTATTTACCCCAAACTATTACTTACTATTGTTTTTTATTCTACTGCTGTAGGCTAAAAACAATTATATTTAAAAATAATAAATTAAATACCAAAGTATTGTTCTTGAATTCTCAAAGCAGAGCATTTTTTTAAAATATGCTGATTACTATAAAATGTTCCAGGATATCAAAGCACGAGAGTAAAATAGGTACCATATCAACTGCCAGCTCAAAATTCAAATTTCAGTGTAAAAGAATATCTTTTTATACAAAAGCATGAGCTCTTTTCTATTTTAGTGACTCCAACAGCATTTATTCCGACACTATTTGTTACTAAAGTCCTGCTTCAGTATGATGTACTCAAAAAAACTTTCTATATTTCATTGAGTCCTCGTCATTCTTCAACATCACCTTCTCCACTTCCTGAGCGGTGCCTTCAATAACATAAAATCACGCGCATTTCCTTTATGTAGGGGGGCGCATGTAATATGTATGCTTCAAACAAAAACTTCAAAAAGTGTTCTCCAAATTAGAATTTAGAAGCAAGCCAGTGTGTCTGGTGGAAACACGAACTTGTGAATTCAATTCAAACGTACACTCACATGCACACGAGTTTTAATTCTGTTACTCCAACTATATTTATTTCTGTACTATTTGTTACGAAAGGCCTGCTTCAGTATTAATGTACTTAGAACCTTCTTTATTACATTAAATGTCATCCCTCCACATCACCTTCTCTCAATTCTTGACTGGAGCCTTCAAGATAGCACAATCACACACATTTACGTTGTGTGTGCATGGGTGTGCAGGTGCGTGTGATCCTGTGTAAATTTAAACAAATGAACTTCAAAAATGGTGCTCCAAATTAGAATACAGAAGCAAGTATCTGGTGGAAACATGCACTTGTGAATAAGCAATGGCAGTTCCCCAATTCAGAAACATTTATTCATACATATATGCACATATACAAAGAACATAAACATATATAAGGGCTGATTTGGGGGTTCCCCTGTGCTATAACCCCCTGCCCAAAAAAAATTCTACATAGAAAAAGTAATTTTTTTTTTTAATCTCCCTCCGGCTCTGCCCTTATATACACACATACATACATGAGAGAGATTAATAAATTTCAAAAACAGGAAATCAAAAAGATAGAGTATCAATGATATATACAGCACAACTGAACAACAGAAATTATACAGCGATCGCATGAGGTATAAAAAATGAGAAAACCTTGAGCTGAACGTTGGAACGATTAGCGAGACGTGGCGCGAACTCCGGGTCCTTAAGAATGTTCTTCCATTGGCCAGTGCCGAACTTCGCCACTGCTGCCTTTATGGCTTCCTCTTCCTCCGACGTCCACTTCAGCTTCGGATGCCCCATTCTTACCTACAAAAACACCAAAAAAGTAAGGAATACAAACTCTTTACAACTCAATGCAGGTGAAGTTATCAACCGACATTCTCATGCGTGGCGATTAAGAATAAACAGTTGCAGGATCGAAAAATCTTTTACTTCTCACAAGGATTTAATCACTGATTCTTGAAACTATTGAACATTAGGGAGCTTAGAATTGGGAAATCGAAATGTGTGTATGTGTTCTTACTTCTTGGAGAGTGAGAAGTATGTGCAGTTTCTGTTTTCCAGGCCCGCTCGGTGCCTTTGTGCGTTCTATACAGGTGGAAAATATTTCCTACCAACAGCGGTATTTACTATTTGAGTAATGCTATTCATTTTTATTGAGATGAAAATACAATCTACATAGCGCGTCAATGTGTCATTAAATGATAGGTGAAATTAAATAAGTTATTTAATTTTACATTTCATTTAACCCATCATTTAAAGCCAGAGTTTTCATTCTCACTGGAGATGAATAACATTACTCCTACTATTTACCTCACCCTGTTTTGTGTAAGAATAGGGGGACACATAGGACGGGAAATGAAGATATTTTAATCTACGTCAACTATCCCGTTATGATGTTCCGCCCCTCGAAAATCCTTTCATTCCAACCATTCTCATGTACGAAGACAAGAATAAACTTCGAAGTCCGACCAATTCCATCCTAAATACGACCGAAAATGAGGATATTTTGATCTTCATCCTAGTCGCCCCACTTCCACCTCTCGAGCATCATGTACAAAGTTAAGAATAAAAACTTGCATATACACGTATATGATAATGTACTTTTTTGGTTAATTGTTGATTCAAGAGGTTACCACTGAATCATAATTCAAAAACGCTTACTTCGTGATGGAGCATTTAGAATGCCAACAGGTTGGCGAGGGCCGAACTTGTTCTTATGAAATAATTGGGTGAGGGAATCGAATCTCGAAGGTAACTGCCAAGGTTGTCAACTATCTCTCTAAGATCAAAGTGACTACTTTCCGCAATATTTACGTTACAAATCTTTTTGTTGTTTTTATAAATTTAAAAAATATTTATAGTAAACGTTCAATATACTATAATTAATGTCACGAGGAGATGGCTCGGCTGGATTAGGTATTTTTGTCGACTTGTGCAAAAGTTGTTTTGTCCAAATCCGTACAAAACGTGTTTAACTCGCTTTTTATGTCTAAGAGCATTTCCAATATATTTCGTAAATTGCAATCTATGTAATACTTAAATAGACGGATTTCGAATTGGTGTGTCATTGATGTCTAATAAATAGACGATGAAGTCTGAAATTTGTCTCGAATGGGTTCTATCTATACACTAATATTTTCGCCTACGTGTCTTTTGTGGACATTAAAATACAGATAATAAAGTGTTAGCGGAAAAGAAAGAAAATCTAATATAAGGCTGTGTCTGGTACAGCTTAACTTTCCAAAAAATCCCTTTTTGTACCGTTACTTTTTGAATTCAGCCGCCTTTATTGAATGTTTGTCTCACATGTGGGCCATGCTGGTTGAAAAAATCGGTCACATTTCTGATCAAAATCTGTATAAAATTGCCAACAGACACACTCTAAATATAGAATCGAAATCAATTAAATTATTCAGTCATTTCAGTCATCATATCGAACATATCATCTAATCTATACCTTGACATTTTATTATTATTATCATCATCGTCGTCATCATCATCATCATTATCGTCTATTTTTGTATTGGAGATTTTTTTAATATCGTCTATTTTTCCTTACGTAACAAATTTCTTAAGCAATATAATGTTACATTGAAGATGTTCTAATATCTACAACGAAGAGTCGAATCTTACTAGGGTATCATAAACTAATTTTTTATTTTTCTTTTAGGGGGAGGTTAGGAGAAGGAAGGTAGGTACCCTCGAACGATTGACCTTGGTGGTAAAAACACTGATCTTTAACTCTATAAATTTAGTTGTTGCCAACTCATTTTTCAATGAATTCAATTAAAATCTAGCTGTGTCCAACTTAGATTTTATTGTTTTAACACCGTTTCAATTGCATCCACAGTCTCATTAAATTCTAGGTTGAATTAAATATAATAATTTATAACTCATTTATTATGACATATCACATACTTACATTTATATTGGTATTTTAGTATCATTTGTGCTAGATAAGATTATTCTAAAATTTAGGTGTGCTCAACAAATTGTGGACTTCTAAGGTTTCACAATAAATAATGTTATTTAGTTTTACTGGAGTTACAACTCCCGTATATCTGGTACTAATGTGGTAATTTCACTTATCATTTAACTTATCATCTAACACTAGGGCTGTCAATGGATTGAATTTTGATCTGAATCCGATGAAATTAATGGGAGCTGGATTCAGGGTCTCAATTCGATAATCCAATCAAGATCCAAATCCGATAATCCTTTAACTAAATGGATCAAATATGAATACAAGTCAATCCGATCCGATTTGTTATAAATAGTTGAGTCGGTAAAATATTTTTATGACATATTACTTGTGAATAAAATAAATAAATTTATAATAAAAAATTCATCAAATTCAAAATATTAAAAAATTGAAAATTTTATAATTANTTCGATAACATTGCAAATCGGATATGGATTTGCAATTAAATATCTGTTGGATTATCGGATCGGATCGGATCAGATAAATTTTCTGATCGGATCGGATCGGATATAGACAGATTCAATCCATATCCGATCCATTTACAGCCCTACCTAACACTACATAGATTGAGGTTATAACCACAGTAGCACTAAATAACATTACCCTTTCACAATTGAAAAGATTTTAATAGATTTGAGTGGATTTTGAGTCCTTAAGTAAAGATATCAAACACTTCAGGAATTCAAGCCTGACTGCTCAAATTTCAATAGATTTCAAGTCCACATAAATAAAGGCAAAATGTTATACCTTTGAGAAAAATAAAAGAAATAAATTAATAAATAAAAATATAAAAATAAATAGTATTTCAGTTTTGATTTCGAAATTCTAAGTGGGAGAGAGAAGGAAATGTGGAATTGAATTCTTGTTTCTATTGGAATCTGGAATTGAGCTGCTGTTCTAAACAACTAAGAACGAAAAATGAATTAGTTCATTCTATTTTTCAAAACTCTGTTGATAACCAAACATGTCCTTAATCATAAAATATTTAATGCATAATTTTTATGTAATTCTCGACACCATAATTAAAACAATTTTATTTTCAAATTGAACTGAATCACTTACTTATAATTTGTTGAGTCATGACTTTTATTAGATTGATATTTTTGTATTGTAATTTTATTCAATTTTTGTAATGGAACAAATTTTTAATCCATTGATATTTATTTATTTAATTTTGTAGATCGATGAAAATGGTTCTTTTAAATGACAAGTTCATAAATTATCTATAATAAACGATCAGATGGCGAATTTTATTTCTAATTATAAAGTTATAATTTTTCTTTTTTTTTTTCGCCGTTGATATATTAAGAAGTTACTTCCTCCATCCCATTCATATATGCTAACTTTCTTTATTTTTCTTTATTGAGAATGTTTTGTTTCTTTCGTTTACTAATATACCCTTATTTCTTTACTACCAACAGTAATTTACTACTAGTTGTTGATAATTATATAAGAATAAATTAGAATTTTTTTTTGGTAAAAATTAATTTTTCAATAATATTAAATATGATTGCTTAATTCGTATGAAAAAATAAAATCAATCTATATAAATGAGACGGAAGGAGTATATGATCTTGTCGTAATCGTAAAAATCCACTGAAATTCATTGAAACCATTAAAATCTATAGAAAGGAATTCTATTAAAACCTTACGAATTCTATGGAATTTTATTCAATTCCACAAAATTCATGAGAATCCAAAAATGTTAATAAATTCATTAGACTTAGTTGATGACCCCCTCCTTAATATTTGTTGATTAAGAAAATCCCACTTTGCAATATGATATAGTTATCCCTTTTTTCCTTTCCTTTTTTCTTTGAAAATGTATTTATTTTAATAGACATGGACGTTAGGGTCCGTTTGATTGTAAAAATGGAATTGGGTGGAAAGAAAATGAATTTTAGGGAATTGAATTGCCTAAAATTTGTTTTACTGTGAATTGTCAATTAATTGTGTTTAATTAGTATAATTTTTCTCCTGAAAAATAATGAAATTTTGGATCTTTTGATATTCGTTTGGCTTTGTTTTGCATGAAATTGTCAATTAAAGGGATATAATCTGTTACAATTGGGGATAAAATTTGTTTCCATTGCCAAAAAAAAGGTTGCCTAAAAATATTTTTCTCACCAAACCCATGAAAAAAGTTTTCCCTTAAAAATCAAGAAAATATGGAAAACCAATTCCATGGAAAATTTAGTCAAACAAACATGTAAAAAGGTGGAAATTGAATTTAATTTCCATCTTCCATGGAAAAGAGAGCCAAATCAAACAGGGCCTTATATTTTATCATACGAAGTATAAATTCATTCAACAATCATAGTCTTTCATTTTCTTTTCCCTAGTAAGTAAGTTTTTGAATCTCATAAAGTGTGTCGGTTCATCACGAAAGGCTATATTGTTAGTCCGATTTCTTATTTGAAGCAACAAAGAGTGGGAGTATGTCGTATTTTTTCGTCTATCAATGTGTACCTTTTCTTGATTCATCACTTCAGTTTCTACATAGTTTCTTTTCAGCAGGGATTTGAAACCATTTCACATCATTTAGTCATTCCCACACTTCTCTTTTGCCGCAACAAGTTGAATGATTTGAAAAGGAGATCAATCATAAAATAGCAACGGAAGATCATGAATTTGAGACTTCCTGCACAAAAAATGTTCTATTAAACGATGGCATTCATGCTTGGATGGCAGTGAAAGATCGGTCACATTAAATTCTTATATTCCCTAAAGAGATTCTACCACGAGAAAATGTTGTTTAAAGAAACTTCATCTATAACTGGTCGTGATAAACAAAATTAAAAAAAATTCAAAAAAACAAATCATCGATTTTGCTTAGTGGTTCGATAAGATAAGGGGATTTTATTTGTATCTGTGACCCATACTACAATTCGACGTGCATTGTCCCCTCAAGTTTCACATGAAACGTAATAATTAAAGAATGAATAACTAAGGCAGGCATTTTGTGTTAGTATTAAATTATACAATCATGCTACAAGTACATTAATTTTGACATCAAGTTTTACATTATGCCACTAGCTGCTATCACATTGGACAGTTTTTGAATACAGTTTTTGAATTTAACACACTTTCCCTCCAAACCATTTTTGAATATACACACAATGTCAAACTTCATGTCATCCAAAGAATATACAAGTGGCTTAATCCTAAATCATATGATTTCTTGTATTCCAAATGAAACGGTTTGATCTGCATCCTTCGTGAATCTTTTGAAGCTTCTTCCATTCTCTCTTAACGTTGATAAACTAATGGTTAAAAAATATTAATGTTAATTCAAGGGTGAATATGAAAAATATGAAGAACTTTCAACAACATTTGATTATGTAACTAGAAATTCATGATGAAAACTAAGCCCATACTTATTTTTTTCGAAACTTATGTTCAATTTCCGTTCTTCCAATAATAAAATATTTTTTCACATGAACTCGTAGCTTTTTCTTACTTTTTAACAACATATTTTCTAAAAATACAATTTTTCGCACAATATATTCTCAAAATAATCTATACATCGAACATGCCCTAAAATTTTGCCTCGGCCTACGGATGAAGCATTTAGCCATTCCAAATCTTGTTTATTAGTCAATTCAATAAGAATTAAGCCTAAAAATCCATCCTAACAATCATTCAACAATATCCCTTGTGGATTAATCACAAAGATGACTTTTCTCTCAAGAATAGCAGCCATACTAACAAATACTCATATCATGAATCCCGCGGGGCGAAGAATCATTAAATTATAACCGGACAGTGTACTATTATGAACATCATCTTTTCACAAGAATATTCGTTCCGAGTTTACAAGATTTTTGAACGATATTTCAGCACGATCATAGCATTCAATAGGACTAGATCAAGAAGTTGCTGGGTAAGTGCCACTGAAGTCTTTTCACAAGATCTTGATTCAAATAAAACTAAGCAATTAACAGTTACGCGAAAATAACCGTTTTTTCACCAGACGCTTAGAGATGTATATTTTGAACTCCACATTTATACCAAAAGCATTAACACTCACGAGAATCACAAGTAACGTGCAAAAATCATATACAAAGCCTGTTAAGGTGAAATAAAGATGAGCATAGCAGCTTCCACGTTAAAACATAAACGCTCAGTGTATCAGGTATAGCAATTACTTCAAAGTTCCAGCACCAGAACTGTACCATTGTGTGCAATGCGTCACATTACACCAGATCCTTTTGCTCATTGAAAGCTACAACTACAAGTCTAACACAAAAGATTTGGCGAACAACGAAATATATATTTTTACATTATATCATATGCATAGAAGCTAAAAGTAAGTACAAATTATACAGGTCGTTTTATCTACACACGAGTTAAACTTCCAAAGGCAAATAGTATGTGCAATACTAAGGCATGTTTGGCAGTGCTTCTACTTAGAAGAGAAACCTCAAGAAGTTATCCTAGGTCAACTTCCTATAAAAGCTCCTCTAGCTAGACTATACAAATCCAGAAAATTATCCAAGTATGTTCAAAAGCAACTTCTTAAACTCAAAAGCAGCTTTTAACTTTTCAAAAGTCCTGCCAAACAGGTCAAATTAGATGGGAAAAAAAGACATACAACATTGCAGAAAATTATTCAATGCCAATACCATCAAGGTTTTCTCAAAATTTATTCACAACCATCGTCTTCTACAAACTAAATAATTCCTTTATATTTCATAAAAATTGCACCTTTAAGCATTGATATTAAAGAAATAATCAAATTGATAAAGAAATAATCAAAACTAAAGCACTGCAAGATTAATGCTTAAATTACTCAAATGGGCACATATCGTTTTAATGCCTGCTTCCCAGCAACCGCCAGCCCGACTAGCACGCCACCAATTGCCCCGGCCACAGCCGCTGACCTCGGCCCAGACGCAGCCTTGTAAAGCACTCCGGTTCCAAGTCCAGCCACCACGCTATTGATAACATCATCAGTATCCCTATAATACACCATGCCGCTCTCGATTCCAGCATAGAGAAGGCCAATTACTCCACACCGGTTCCCGATCTGGCGTCCCGTATGACCAGACCCGTTGAGGACCCGATTGATTTTCAGTTTCAGCGTGTCGGTAGATTCTATAGACTTGACGCCGGATATAAAGCCCTTGGCGGCACCGGCGGAGGAGCCGGCTAGATAACCGATTCCGGTGTAGTAGGTGAGATTCTCGCCCCAAGAGCGGCGCTGCGCGCGGGATTCCTCCGGGAAGAGAAACTCCGGGGAGGTTGGGAGCTTGTATAGCATCTTGGTCGGGACTTGCAAATCTTGATATGGATTGTAAAGTCGGCCATTTGAATCGTGTTCGTCGCTATTCGGCTCTCGAGGTTGGTATGCCATGACGGGTTCCTGGATTTGGGTTATAAGTGGGTCGAAGAGAGCTCTAATGAAGGAGGAGGTGTGCCGACTTAAGGCGGAGGATTCTTGCGAGAGAAACAGCAACGCAGGGTTTAGGTCTCTCTGCTGCGGCAACGGACGAAATACGGTAAGAGTTGATTGGGTACGGGTCCTTTTAAATTGACTTGATCAAATTTCCTAAATTAATAATCACCTTTTGAATGGTAAAATATAGGGCTACACAAAAAAATTTTGAAATCGCAAATCGAATCGAAACTGTTATTTTGAAATTGTTGGTTCGGGTCCACGTGGAGCCGCGATTTTTTTTCTTTCAAATCGAACCCAATCGTTTCAAAATATTTTAGTTTAAGTTTCAATTTTCAAAAACCGCATAAAATCGAAACGAACCGTTTTTTAATTTTTTAATTAAAAAATTAATTTTATTAACATATAAATTTTACAATTTTCACTTTTCCAGAAAAAAAATACCAATTTGGCAATACAAATCACAACCGGCCCAATGATTAAAGTTTTTACTTTTTAGAAAAAATATCAATGTAACAATACAAATTATAACAAACTCAATAAATAATCATATAAAGTAAATTAAGTTCATCATTATTGGTAGATATTTTTATAAGTCCACAACACACGTCGTAACCCGATATCTAATCTAAACTAAAATTAATTACAAATCATATGACAAAAAAAACATTTATTTTCAACAATTCAAATCATAATACAACAAAACTACGACAGCAAATCATGCCTACAACTTTAGAAGCTACATAAACTCTTATTTCACGAACATTTGACGCTTGTCTGCCACTACTAAACAAAATGCGATTCACAATCGCAAATCGTTATTGTCTCTTGCTTGTTAGTATGCTAATTTCTACCTGAATCACAATTTCTCTCATCTCTTGATAAGTCTTAGATTCTCATTCAAGTCACTTTTTTCATTATTCTTTTTTTTTTTTAATTTATTATACACTTGTGAGTTGTGATTTGGATTAAAAAATGATTATTTGTGTGCTTAAATGATTAATGAACTTATTTGTCGTTTAGAAAGAACGAAAGATAGAGCATATTGATTATCTGAAAATGTTAAAGTTCCCTAACTAGTACCACTACATTCTACTTTCATAAACGTTAGAGAATAAATCTAAATTCTATCACTCTT
>CAIGRM010137506.1:0-13044 GCA_903798335.1 Fraxinus albicans | reverse complement strand
TACAATTTTACGAATTCTGAAATTCTAAAAACTGATTCCTACACGTTCATGATCTAATTCTCACGCACTAGCCATATCACGAGTTAATTATGACGTGCTGGTAAACTAGCGGACTAAGAACTTTATATTGTAATTAATTATTTTATTTGGTCAAATAATTAAAAAAATCAGTATTTTCCTACTTTCAACATAAGTTCCCACGTGGGATAGAGATTGATTGTCATGATCTATGTAATCCATTTACTATGTTTGATTGTTCTAAATTTGTTTTTTGTTTATTTGCGAGTTTCGCATAAATATAGGAAGTTTATAAGTAGAAATAAGTACAACTTTACTGAAAAGCCCAGTTCGAGTCCCCTCACGGCCACTGAGGTGAGTACCCAGCCGTAAATTTCAGGGCCCGTGGAATTAGTCGAGGTGCGCGCAAGTTGGCCCGAACATCCACGGTTATCAAAAAAAAAAAACTTTATTGAAAAGCGATTTTAAGATAATTTAGGGACATCGATCATTAAAACAATCGAGTATTGTATATTATGTTTTATAGAAATTAAAGTGGATAAGTATTAAAGAAGTCAAATTCCAATTATATCAATCGAAGTTCGTTCNGCGATTTTAAGATAATTTAGGGACATCGATCATTAAAACAATCGAGTATTGTATATTATGTTTTATAGAAATTAAAGTGGATAAGTATTAAAGAAGTCAAATTCCAATTATATCAATCGAAGTTCGTTCCAACAATTTTATTACTTAGTTCCATAGTTTTTACTTAAAACCAACCAATCAAACAATTCGCGCATTTAATTACCTTCCACTGGAGTTAAGTGATTTCAAATATAAGTAAGCACACATTTATCGTGAAATCAATACTGAACTCGTGCACTTTTAATCGCTAGGTTGAACTTCTACCTTTTTTTTTTTTTTCAATTATGCTACAGTGACATAATCCTTGAGACAATAGGTGACATAATGTAATATGACACTTTATCATTGAACTGTTTTAAATACTATCAACTTTTTCATCCAATTACATTTTGTCTACTACTATCTACCAAAGTGGCGTAACCCTTTTTTTTTTTGTCTAGCTACGAAACTCCATTTTCAAGTCTTTTTGTGACTAATAAAAGTGCAATTTCTGGCTGGCCCACATATCTCTAATCACCATCCACCTAAGCTGCCCTCGCACCACACGTATCAATATGCACTATTCCACTCTCATGTTATCTACAGGCTGCCACTATTCAATGGTTTCTCTTGGCGCCTTACAATTCTTTCTCCTATCCCTTCATCTTCCAAAAACTGAATTCTGCAGCAAGCGGATCCCTTCGTTAAAATGGTTACTCTGCCAGGGGTTCGCTTCACTGCATTTCCTTGTTGTTTTGTGGAGCAGAGAAAAAATCCCCGTCTCTCTTTCTTCTTCACAACCCACTCCAACTTTTCAAGTAATTTTATTACAGTCCTTTTCTTGCTGTACAAAACTGTTACATTGGTGCCTCTGTATTTTAGTATAGATTTTCTCTTTAATGTTACTTTAGAATTGGTTTGATACAGGAATTTCCTAGTATTTGTCTGATATTTTTTTAGTAAATGGGTTGCATTTGCTTAGTGCTGTAGTAGTGATCTTTTCTTTTTTCAAACTACTGTGGAATTTTAACTGGGTCTGAACTGGGATTGATTGAGGTGCCCAATCTCTTTTGTGGGTTTGACAAGATTTGGATTTTTTCGAATTTCTATTCTTATGATGATTCACAGTTCGGCTTTCAAATTGCAAAAAATCAAGTACATTTGCTATTCATAATTAGAATTAAGTTTGAAAACAGAGGAAAGGGTTGGTTTTGAACTTAAACTTTGTTACAATTTGATCACTCCATCTATATAGTTATTTTTATCGACAAAAGACATGAAACTACAATCTAGGTATATGCCAACTGAACTGCCCGTCAGTTTTTCCATAAGCCAAACTTACATACCTGAATGGAATGACTAAATTGTAACAAATATTTCGAGTTCATCGATCCAATTGCTCCAAAGTTTGAGCTCAACGATCAATTTGGAACAAAGTGAAGTTTAGTGATTAACATGGAAATTTTTGCTAAAAGTTTAATGATCGCCATTTTTTTTAATGTGGAAAGAGTGTACTTAGAAAAAATATCTAAGTAGTCATCATGTACGGAGTACCTATGAGATTTGCGATATTAAAAAAATCTAATAACTAGAAAACATAATATTCCTTAGAAATTCTGATTGGTAAACAATCCCCTATTCCCTTCCCCGGTGAGATGAATTAAACATATATGACAAATTGTAGCTTGTGTAATAACTTTCTGAATAAGATGTAGCTAAATTTTTTGCTTGTTCATAGGGAAGATTTTTACGGGAAAATCCTCTTGCGGTTCTCGGTTCCCATCTCCTACTGTCATTGCATCAGAGCAGGTTGAGATTAAACCTTCATGCGCTAGAAAAGTTGTACCACCATGCACTCACGCACCATTTTGCAGTGTCCTATCCTTGATGAAGTCGATAAACTTTTAAATGAGGTTGTTAAACACAACATAGAGTAGGTAAAGGTCATATGTTCTTTCTAGCCGCCAATGTGCATGTCTCAAACATTTGATTAAAAAATAGTTAAGGCGATTTAAATAAATAAGTTTGTGCTTTCTACAACAACAGTTTAAGTTCTCAGATGAAGTGGTTTCAATAATGATTATATATTGTTGAAGATATAAATATGAATAAAGAAGTTTATCTGCTAATAACTTAAGTTTTTGGATTAGGTGATTTAAGACGATATGACAAGAGTTCATATTTTTGAGGTTTGAGTCTCAGTGCTATCCATTTGTGAAATTTAATGTGTCTCACCTCGAGTAAAAAAATGATCAAGTGTCCATGTGTGGAGACGTGTTGAAGATATAAAATTCACTTCTCTGTAACAAGCTTTCACATGAGATGATTTAACATATACATGATGTCTTTGATCAAAGCTTCTTATATCAAATACTATCTCCATTTTTGTTTCTTTCCATTTTATCAATTTTTGTGGATTAAATATATTATTGCCAAAAGCTGTTTAATTTTATATTTCCACCTTTTAACCTGCATTGCAAGTTCAATGAAATGCTAACTTGTGGCATAGGAACTTAAAAGCAGAAAGTGCAAGAGTTGCAACCTTACCCTGTTATCTCGTACTGGTGCGGGCTGCAATATTACAAGAAAGTTAGCTTCATCAAATAATTCAATGAAGAAAAGCCCAAATTCCTTGGATTTCTTAGTTCTTACTTCTCCATCACATAGTCCTTTGAAATTTATGCTGATGTGCGGATTTATTACTCTGCAAAGCACTCGACAAGCAATTGCAGGTTCAGATATTGGTAGCAGACTGCAATCAATTCCATATTTAGGGGATCTCGGGGATATTAGCACAGGTTTTGCTTCAGTTAGGAAATCTCCCTGTAACTTCTACTATTATGATGCATGAAATCTCTGTTGCTCTAGGTGCAATTTTCTTAACCAAACTCTGAAAATATATGGAAACTTCGGTTATTCTGACTCAATAATTCACTCGATTTTCCTCTATGATTTTCATAGTGCCATACTGCCATTGCATTATTTTCTTTAGTGAAATACCACCTTCTCTATTTTGTTGTTTTTATATATTTTCTTAAAGTCTGTGGTGGTTATTTCCTGGAGGTGTTTATATATACTCACTGTAACCTCTGCATGTCTGAGTTTAGTGTTTATTTCTTTTATTGTTATTGTACTTTATTATTCTGAATCTGGAAAGTCTGATGCTTGATTTTTGTATGTGTAATCCAAAGGTTATCTTGCTTATAAATGACAAAGAAACCCTTTCAGTTCGAAATTATGGAGAAGCCAAAATGGTTTCCCGGGGATTTTGGGTTCTGAACAGAGATGATCTCTCTTCAAAGAGGTTCATGAGAATTTACCTGAGTAATTTCGTGATTATCTGACTAATTTCATGATACAAGACTTTTCTCCTACTAAGGACGTTTTGGCCATAGAATGGAATTTTTTTTGGTTTTTAAAATCAACTATTAGAGCTTCTTGTCGTTTTTATAGATAAACGTGGTGCCGATTATGTTTTTCGAAATTACATTCCGATGAAACAGTTCTTGTGCATGTTACCTTCTTCCCCCATTTTTTTTCTTTGTTATGTCTCTCTTTTCACCCTTCTTGCGAGAATACTGACTAAAATAATTATTGCAATCCTTATTTTGCAGGCATTATTGCTGATATTTTTTTCTGAACTTGGGGACAAAACCTTCTTTATCGCTGTAAGATATTAGTAACATCCAGTTTGAGGGTTTATAAAGTTCTCTCATGCTTAATGTATTGATTATATACTCGTACAAATGTTAGTCTCTATGCATCTTGGTCATGGAAAAATTCTGCAGGCCTCATTTTAAAATGCAATAATTTGCAGATAAACAAAATTCTATCCGTGTATATAATACAATGAGAAATTACCTAGTGATATTTCCACTTACTTGATAAGGATGCAATCTACCCTTTCTTTCTCCACTCAGGTTCTGGCAATAATGGATAAATGATTAAAAAGATTACTTTCCTAGAGTCAAAATATTTCCTGCCATGTTTATTCTATGTTATTATGTCTTTGCTAACCTACTCTCTAGTAAGGTAACAGTTGGATTTTTGTTGTCCTGATCAGGCACTTTTAGCTGCTAGGAACCCGGCCACTGTCATCTTTCTTGGGACTTTTGGAGCCCTTGCGTAAGTTATTTTGTGTAGGCTTGGTCACCAGGAAGGTCATTGTATTTACTATTTACCCTGTAATATAGTGAGAGCCATCTAAAAGGGAACATCTCAGAAGTTGACTGTCATGAATGAAAATCTTAGAAGATATGATTTAATTAAATAAATTTGTCCCTCTCTAATAGCTTAAGTCTTCATATGAGGTGGCTCAATATGGTATTAAAACGAAGAACAGGTTCTGACTTCAGTTTTTGTGCCACTCATTTATGAAAATCGTGAACGTATCAGGCCCTGATTAAATTATAAATCTGATTACACACGAGGGGAGTGACGGAGCGTCGAAGACAATTTCAATAGATAAATTTGTCTCCTCTCTAGGGGATTAAGCTTCTACATGAAGTGGTTAAACACAAATTCCTTCTGTTGGCAGTATAATGTTGTCATATATTTATAAAATATGGGATTCGAATATTTCTTACCTTTAAAAATTACCTGGAAGTGATTATGGAGATTTTAGCCAAGATTAACCAAGTTCCCATGCGGATTGCTAGTCAAGCCTTATAAATTGCTACTTTTATGGTGCAATGCATAACAGATAGACCTTTGAAGTTCTACAATCGTATTATAAAGGAGCCTATGTTTCTCGTTTGGACAGACTTGAGGACCATTCAGAAGTCTTGGATATTCTTCGAATATTAAAAATCACCATATTCAATCTTCAAAAACAATCAATCTATACCATGATAAATTTCTTACTTATCTTCAGCATGGACATTAATATTTTGTACATGTCTTGAAATTGCAGTAACGTCTATTCCTTTGCATTCACAGTTGGCTTCTTGTATCATGAACAGGGTAATGACTATCATATCTGTTTTTCTTGGACGAACTTTTCACTTTGTTGATGGTATCCTCCCGTTCAGGTTAACCATCTCCATATTATATATATTTAAGGAGCTATATGCCTATATCAAGTTGAGTTTATATTCTCACATTGGTACCTGATTTTTGTTTTCTGCATTATTATTACCTCAGTAAACCAGTAAAAACTCAGTAATGTAATTTCTTCTGCTAGGACTATTTGGAATATGACATTCTTGAAGTAAAGGGAACTATATACAATAGTTCTAAAACTACATATCAGCTTCAATTTTACACTTCTCTTCACTCCGATTCTGAAATAGAAAAAAGGGCTAAAAGGTTAAACTGAATATTTGTGGGACATAAGGTCCATGGAAGTAAAAAACTATAAAATTATGTTCTGTATCCTGTATCCTAAGAAATGCTATATTTTTTGACCTGTTCAATAATAATTTTTTTTTTATACCAGCATATCTACACCTGTATGACTTCTGGAATAAAATGAATTATTTTACCTTGCTTTTTCTGTCATAATCTTTATGTGAGGCAGCTGTCAATGAATAACTAATTCCCTTTGCTTATGTAAGTGATTACCAGCAGAATCCTTCATTTTTTTTATTTAGCATATTCTTTTGAAATATTTCCTTCACAAGCCTTGATGTAAACGCGCACATCATACTTCAACTTTTCATGGTTTCTGAATGCAGGTTTGGTGATGCTGATTTGCCCATTGATGATCTTGCTGCTGTTTGTCTTCTGGTAATCCTGGGATTTAAAACCTTAGCTAGAATAGAACAGACCAAAACTTCATGGACCATTTGACATTTTTACATGACCTCGAGAACAGGAAAAAAAACCCTCAATTTTGTTGAAATTGACTCACATGCATGGATATTTTGACGGATCACAGGTATATTTTGGTATTTCATCCTTGCTTGAAGCCTCCTCCAGCGATGGCCTAAAAGCAGAAGAAGAACAAAAGGAGGTGAATCTTCTGCTAATTAATGATAAGATCTAGATGAGACTTCAGCCAAAATCAATCCTGATGCTATGTTTTTACATGTTCGAGATGTTACATGAATTAGCAAATTGCGCTCCATGTTGCACGGTGTCCTATGGTTATGATCCAAGTGGAAATTTTACTTTTAATAATTTTTTTGCATTTATGCAAAAGCGATTAATTTAATTTTATTTCAAATAAAGATTTCCAGTCACATTCCTGCGTCTTTATCAGAGTTTCAGTGTTAAATTAGTCCATTGTACACATATCGAATTGTGGTATTAAACATATAATCTTTCTTTCACCTTTCTTTGGTAAACGAATTCTCACTCAGAGTTCGTCCAACTTTTCATGCACTAATAATTTACTGAATTGTTGAATATTCATGAGAATTTGCAGAGGATTCGTTGTGTCTTCACAATGTTTTAGGGTTGAATTTTTGAAAGGCATTGTAGATTGTAATGGAGCATAAAATGTATTAATTAGAAGCAAGTAGATTATCTAGGTTGATATGTTCAATATTTATACTGCACATCGTATTTAGAAGACCAAGCATGCAAATGGTTCATTAGTGCTTCATCCCTCCCACCCCCACCCTTGAACCCTTCGTGCTTCAAGTGCATGTTTGGTATGCAATATTAGATCATACTAACAATGTTTGTTAACTATTTTTATTTTTTTAATACCAATGAGTACTATTTAATCTATCTCACTAAAGATGCCACAATTGTTTTGTTTGAGAAGCTCACATTTCTAACTTTAGAAATGTTTGCTTTACATCCCAGGCAGAGCTGGCAGTTTCAGAACTTTCCGGATCTGGTGCGGGTATTTTGGCTGCTGCAAACACAGTCTTCAGCACTTTCTTGCTAGTTTTTGTTGCTGAATGGGGTGATAAATCATTTTTCTCGACGATTGGTGAGTTGAAAACTCTGTTACATAGTATCTAAATTCAGTAACCAGAATATTAAATTTTTTGAATTTTTCATAGTTTTGTGCATCAACTAGTTAAGAAGTCTATATTCTTTCAATCGAAGTTTGCATGTCAACAACAAAAATGGATGCTGCTTGTGTTTTTATAGTCACAACATTATATATCAGACTAATTTGCAATGCAATAAATCTTGGCTGCTTGTCATTTCAAAAGAAAAACTCTTCTAGATTAGAATATTACACTATTAGGAATCGTACAAACTACCATCTAAAAAATAAGACTTGAATAATTCGGAACACGAGGCGTGGAAATCTAGTAATAATTTTACTTCCTACTTGATTCCACTGAACTTTTGAATTATTTTCAAAGTATCCGTGTTTTTATGTGGACAGAACACATGTGCTACTTGTTTTAGACCACACAAGTTGCATTCTTTATCGACCAGCATTAATGTGATACGCTCTCTTTCAGCCCTTGCTGCCGCCTCGTCGCCTCTTGGAGTCATTGCGGGTGCATTAGCTGGTCACGGAGCTGCAACATTGGTAAATTCAAGTTTCAAATTTAAACTGTCAGCTGTAGCCCTTCAATATTTCCATAGGACCGTAATTAATGGCAACTCACAAAAATAATTCTAAGCAGTTCTGCAATAAAACGCGCTTAATACAGATCTAGCTCTGGAATCTCTAGTACTTGGTAGTTTTCCATAAATAGAAATTCTTCATATATGGTCATATATGCATATTTTGCTGATTAATACCAATTTATATCTGCAGCTCGCTGTTCTAGGAGGTTCATTTCTGGGGACATACTTATCCGAGAAGGTTAGCTTACTGTCTTTATTAATCAATCAACATGGTATACACGTAGATGAACCAGTATTCACCCTATCAACACAATATTCTGTCAATTGATTGCGGCCTTGCATAATGGCATTTTCTTGATTGCATTTTGCACATTAGTATCCCTCATCTTGGAAATTTTGTCCTCTGAATCATGTGGCTTGTTGTCATTATTTAACAGTCGCATGTATGCCCCCAAAAGACAAAAGTAAACACTCAACATATCCTTAGATGAAGTGTTTGTTTCAGCTGCTCGTCCCATTTTCATACATAAAGACTGAGCTTGAGAATCTATAACACCGTTAATTCTCAATTTCTCATGTAAACTGATTATCAAATATTCACTGGTATTGATTGAGATGTTTCTACTCATTTTACATGTTCTGATAAAAAGTCAACATTTGTCTCTTGGAACAGGTTATTGCTTACATTGGTGGCACACTCTTTCTCGTCTTTGCTGCAGTTACATTGATCCAGATAATTACTTAGAAATGACCATTTTTTTCACCTTCTATGACTTTGGTAGAATCGCATTGGATGAATTCACCTCTATAAATAGGTTAAGAGAACTACCATTGACAACTTGTGTTCATTATAGAGTGATTAGAGTTGAGTAGGTTGATGCTCCTCTGAATTTTTTTTGTATATTTTAGAAAACTGTTGTTAAATTAATTGAATATACATTTTATACTATTTATTGTGGTTAAAGAGATATTTAACTTAGCATCTGTAATAGTATTATATACATATGATTATAATAATTGACAATTTGGACTTTTTGTTAAATATAATGGAGATATATAAAGCATTTTCAAGAGATTTTTTTATTTATAAAGAGCGTCTTATAAATTATACAGAGTATCTTTAAATGTAGAGAATCAAAATTTTTTGAAAAAGAATACATTAGTACCATACAAGAAGAATATCATTCCACAATTACTAAACTTTTGAGAAAAAATTTAAAAAATCACGTCTTAGTTTAATATAAATATAAGACACAAATATATTTTGTAACTTAAATAAGGATAATTAGTAATCATTATCTTCATCATAAAATATAGGTTTTATTTCATTTTTTATAACAAACCCTCGCACGTCATATATATCCTCTCTCACCTTACATTTATCCCTACCTCACTTTTTCTATCCAAACACGATTCATCATTTCATTACAAAATCTCCAACAATTTATTGTATAAATGGCTATAAATTGATGATTCTACTTCATCAACAACACGTTTCCACTAGTTAAGTCACAATGTCATCGTTGATTTTGAGATTCAGTTAATTAAAGTTGTCAGAACATCTTGACAATCTGAATCTCCACTTTTCAAAATCAAGTTATTCCTCTTTCATTTCTATCAGTTTGGAGTGACATAGCTCTGAAGAATTTTTATTTCAATTGCATCAACATCTATCAAGTATATTCCATTTATGTGCTATTTATGAAAATGTACGTGTTAACATTGATTGTTTTGTGGCCAAGATCATATTGATTATTACTATTTGTGACTAGATTTATGTTGACTGTGATTATATGTGATCAGACTTGTGTTAGCGGTGACAATTTGTAAATAGGCATGTGTTAACAGGTTCATAACTTTTTAAGAATAGTCTGTTTGTGATCAGGTCATGAGTTTTTAATATGAGTCTATATATCAAAAAAGTCTTCAAGACTGTGACCTATTAAATATGTTTCTTGTGTTATTTATGACGATTTCTGTGTTAACAGTGATTGCCTATGATCAGATCTATATTAACCGTTACGGTTTCCGATCGGTATGTATAATCGTTATTGTTTGTGACTGTGTCAGTATTAATTGTTCTTGTTCGTGACAAGGCTTATGTTAGTTGTGATTATATATGACCAAATCTACATTAACTGTGACTGTTTATGATCAGATATGTGTTCATTGTAACCATCTATGACTTATAAGGCGTTGAATGTAACTTGTTGTTTCATACAAGGTTCTAAAATCCGTAATACATGACAATGTGTTTCGATTGAGTATCAAACATTACAAATAAATGCATGGCTATGCGAAGCATATGCATAATTATACATTTTTCAAATTTTAATATCATTTTAAATACTCTAAACTAATAAATAAATAAAATGATGCATTCTTTGAACTGTATACATATTCTTCAAAATTTCAAAAAAAAAAAAAAAACACATACACATACACATACACACATATATCTAATGAGCGTCGGTGTTCATCTTATACTAGACATCAGTGACATGTTATATTAATTTATTAATGGATAAAGATTTGATGAGTATCAAATCTTTATATATAGATTAGACTCAAACACCGGCTTAAAAAACCCCAAATCTTGTCAGCTCTTTATCAGATTCAATTCAATCTCTTCTTCTTCATTCAATTCATGTTCCGTGTCATCCGATACAAAATCATCTTCATCGAACTCCCTTATTTCAACCCTAGAATTTCTATTACTTCTTATAGATGATAAGACATCATTGTCAACCTCCTCTTCATCACTGCAACCATTAACAATTCAAGATTGTACATTACTAGCTTCACTTGCTAGTGAAACTAGAGGAAGACCAAAGAAGGAGGAGGTTAGGACTTGAAGTATATAGTTTGCAATTTTATGAAAAAGTTATTTTGATTTTATATTTTTCTAAACATCAAAATCCTACATATTGTTGTATATAATTCATAGGCTTTGGTGATTTGAGCTAATTTGATATTTGTTGGGTTCAATTTGCCTTTTTTTTTAAGTTATAAAAATATGTTGGCTTTGTTAGGCTAATTTTAACACAATTTTTAATACAAATGCATGCGCATTTTGACATTTAAACGCGCATAAGCGATCAACAAAATGGGTGACAGTATTATCACGTGCATATCCCATATACGGAGCTTTTCAAAAACACTTCAAGCGTAAGCGGACATATGCGAAGTATATGCGCGCATTTTAGAACACTGATTTTATGATTGTGACTCGTTTTTACAAATACATTATCAATATTCTTTTCTGTACAAAAAAATTAATTAAATTCAGTTGATAAAACCCTAAATAATTCGGTCCATGTACACCGATTTCATACATGAAATCATCGATCGAAAAAAATCTCAAAATGTAATAACAATCTTTAAAAAAAAAAAAAATCAATCTATAATATTAAAAACATGAAAATATTCATCCACATGTACGTAGCAACCAATATTCACCTACCTAAACATTTATATCTATAATATATTAAATATTACATTAAGTAAGAATCATTTTTTTTACGATTATATCTTTATTACAATTCAATTATTTTAACAATACCTTACTTTTCATTTTTCAACCTATATTTAATTATTTCAATACTACCCTACTTTTCGTTTCTTAATATGTATTTAATTTATTAATCATTTGAACCATATTATTATTAATTATTTTGTCAACTATTTAGTTATGATGAATGTATATTGACACATTTATTAAATTACTTTTTGTTTTTCAATGTGTATTTAATTCATTTAACAATATTTGACAGATTCATTACTTTTTCATTTTTTAATATATATTTAATTTATTCAATCATTTGAACAATATTATCACAAATTATTTTGTCAATTATTTAGTTATGATTAATGTATATTTGACATATTCACTCCACTTAATTGGATAGTAAATTCATTAAACTTATTTTTAGAGCAAAAGATGAATATTTTTAGAGTTTTCTTTAAATTGATTTATTCAATGATCATTAAGATACAAAGAAGGTAAAATGTGGGGTGGGGGTGGGGGGGGTCAATTTATATATTCAATGCATATTAAGCAAATATGAAAAAATGAAGGTATTCGTTAGATGTCCAGTTCAAATCAAAAGGGTAAATAGATGGACTATTCTAATTGACTTCATCAACTATTTAAATTACTTTCACAAACTGTTTTTTATTTTATTTGAATCAAAAGTTCATCCCACATAAATATTTTGTATTAATTATTTTTTATGTTCTCACTTCTTTAAATATTATTTTTATAGCACCTATAAAGCATTTAAGTATAACGTGCAACGTATGTTCAACTATGACTAGTCTACCTAAATATGAAAAATGAAAAATTATTGCCAAATATTTTTCTAAAAATCACTGAAAAGTTTCTAAAAAATTGTAGAAAATTCTAAAATTCTACAATATGTGTGTAAGTTGGGTAGGGGAGTTTTGACGTGTGGAAGGAATATGGAAACGTGCCATTGTGCCAAATTATAATTTTACAATGCGATATGAGGTTGTTTTGAATTTGCAACCAAGTCACGCATTGGAAAATCCACACGAGAACATCTTAAAAAGCATACAGAGACTTTCTTTGTGCGTAAAATCTAGATTTCTGTGGCTGCGAGTTTTAAAGTTTCGATACCCAAAAACATGATGGAATCTTTAGTTTTCATATTGCAGCTTCAGTCGCGCTATGTGTAGAAATTCCCTTGACAAAGTTAGATGACAAAGTGACGTGACGTGAATTAAAAAAAAAAACTTAAAAATTAGAAAAGCCAACGTCCTCTTTCTCTCCCCCATTTCCCCCAAATCAGAGATCAAACCCTTCCTCCCAAAATCACTCGTAACTCCGACGTCCTCCCCACCTCCGACAGCCGATCAACTCCAGCATTGTACATTATGTTGGGAATTTACTTAACATGCACAGCGGAAATTAAACAA
>CAIGRM010137502.1:0-11243 GCA_903798335.1 Fraxinus albicans | reverse complement strand
AGTATGTAAAACGTACTTATCAAGCTTCCTCTTGATCGACATCAGCACCATCCGCCTCTATCACATCATCACTAGGGGTCTAAGGCACTTCCTCGAAGAACTCTGCCCTTTGTTCGGCATAGTGCTATATCTGGGACTCCTAGAACCCAACTGAGTCCTTCAAGCCGGCATTCTCTAAGTTGGCCTTCGCTAGAGTTTAGGCCATAAGCTGCTGATGATTGTTTGATGTTTCCATCTTTTTGGTCAAGGAAGTCATTTCGCACCGGGACTCGAGAACTTCCTACTTCAGAGCTTCGATCTCAGCTAAGGTAGAACTCAACTTAGCTATCTTCCCAAAATTGAGCTCCTCAACTTCTGTCCTTACCCTTTTGGCCTCATCCTCTGTCAAGGCCAATTTTTTAACCGATTCTCCATTTTACCTTTGAATGTAGTCCTACCACTTTGGCTTACCAGGGTTGCTGTCAGATACACTACATCATAGGTAGCTATATAGTTCTACCACCTCTCGGTCTAGAACTTGTAAAAATTTGCAGTTGCTGCCTGGACTTCAATAGGTAAAATTTCCAGCACGACATGGACGATCTCATCATCCTGCCTTGCAGAAATCTCCCTGATTTTCAATGGGTCCTAACAACTGGTGTCTTTGCCACCGCCTCAAAGGTCTGCAACACCTCCTTAGCAGCCTCTTCATTAGCCTCTCTGGCCCTTTGAGCTTTTACGGCAGAAAATGATGATTGCATAAGCTTCGAAGGAGGTGGAGGATAAGGCAGTTGAGCCTTTAGGGCTCTAGTTGTACCAAGGTTCCTAGCATCAGAGTTGGTAGGGTGGGAAGTTTTCCTTTTCTTTTAAGGCTCCTCCCTCATTTTTGCCTTCTCCTTGTCTTTTCCCTTCTCCTGGGATACCTCATCTTCACTCTTTTCAATATGCTCCTTACTAAGGTGCTCCAATTTTTCCCTAAAGTTATTAGCAACACAGGAAGACGGCTTCATAGTCCTGGAATTGATGGTAGAAGTGGCCCTCAGAATGGAAACCATGTCAGGGATGTGATACTTCTTATGCTCAAAATTTTTTGCAAAGACATTAACATCATATCGGTTCAATCAATAAAAGATAAGGTACAAGTCGAAAGAGTTTGACATTTACCTCTGGAGGCCATCAATCCGAAGTCCAGGAAGAATTTGTAACGATCGATGAGGGGGTCAAAGTGGCGTGACATTTGAGGACATTTGTATATGTCTTCGATGAAGCCCCACTCAGCCTGGAAAAGTTTGAAGCGGTACCCAAAAACTGCAGATGAAGTAGCATACGCTAAAGTTATTACAAGCAAATAACAAGTTAAAAAAAAGGCAACTCATGAGTTTTGGAATACTGGGTCGGCATAATAACAGTTGTGATTTTATCTCCCTCAACAATCTGCTACTACCCTTCATCCAGAACCAAAACTCATTCCATCCTTTGATGGAGGATAACAGACCCACTACAAAAGGGACATGGGCTCCTCCAAGGGTCATGTAATACCACCACTTCGACTCTTCCTTCCTAGAAGACGAGGCTTGAAAATGGTCTGAAAAACGTGGACAACAAATATTGGGTCCACTTGTGTCCTCGTAAGTTAATCCCAACACGTTTGGATAAATTACTAGTCAATGGCTTCTTGAATTTGAACGAGGGAGAAACTTTACAACGTGAGACAAAAATATTCAGACATCGATGACGCATATGAACAATATTGCATGATAAATAACAATCAACAATACACAAACTAAAATGTAGATATCTAACTCTGCCAATCAAAATCAACTTAAGAGGGGAGGATTTGTAGCTTTAAATTGATATATTTCTATTACCCTTTCAATAATACAATGCGAGTGTATTTATAGTATTACATGTGAATTGATATTTATTAGATGAAGAGGCACTTGGCTTCATCACCTGAACAAAAGTGTCATATCCTAGGCATCAATTTGATCCTACTAGCCTGTGGTGCATGTAATGGTCTTAAAAGAGGGGCAACCACCCTACAACTTACGTTGATGAGACTGACATATTACTCACTATAGGGGTCACATCAATAGTTCGAATAGGATTTTATCAATAGCAGATCTTCAAAGAAGGTGGGTCATCCCTTTCCACGGCAGAGCCTCGGATTTGGCTTCGGTACTTCGGCCAGATGGCTTCGATACTTTGGAGATGAGCCTCTTGTGGGGTGCCTCCACGTAGGATGCCACGTGGGCTTCATCGAGCCTCATTAGTCGAGTGTAACAAATTCAATTGCTTCAGGTTTATAATAGTATCCATAGCAATAATTGTTTTAGCTATTCGTTGATTCCTAATTATAAATTCTCGTTAACCGTAACATATTGGAATCAAGCAATGTACCTCTTTACTCATGTAAAATATAATTACCAAAAAGTTATTTTTTTACTCGCTCAAAGTCAAATATAACGCATAATGAAAATGAGAATAATAATAAAAGAATTTTGTTCGTAATACGAACGAGAGTTTGCTCGAATTTCACTCCAATTGACATGATAAATATTTGGAATCCACCAAATAATGAGAAAAATTGAAATATCTTATGAATAAAAAATGAACATCTCATTTACAAACTCCTAAACGCATATTTAAAGGCTCAAAATAAATCATAATCAAATTGAGATCCTAATTTTTTAGACATATTCAACTAAACTAGGAACTCCAAAACAAATCTAAATAAAACTAAAATATTGAAAAAATGACGAAAGTATCCTTAAATTGATTCAAAATAGAAAAATTCTAAAACGGATCCCAAACCGAAAGTTTGACACCTTCACCCGACAAAAATGTGTATAATCGAAAATGCTTCCAAATTGTGCACACGAAAGAAAATCCAACCACTAAGTTGAAGTTATGCACGTTTTCATACATCCTTCGTATTCATTCATTTTTCTTATATTCAAATATTAATTTCAATTATATATTCACAATTACTATTCATTTATTAATCATATATTCAGTGAGATCCAATATTATTTCACTCAAAAGTTTCTTAATAATTTTTTCCAAACACTGTCGTAGCAATTTAATGCGAATACTTCTACAATATAAAAAATGAAAGATAGAGACAAAAAGGAAAGAAGGACTATAAGAATCAAAATGTCGGTAAGGTTGGTTAGACTGTCCATATAGCCATATTTTTTCTTGAATAAACTAAAATTCTTGATATAAGTTGGAGCCCCCACTGCGTTGGTTAAACCCCATTTGATTGAGGAAAATAATTTTTTAAAGAACGATTTTGTTTTTGATAAACCATTTCTTCATTGTTCAACTCCTATTGAGAAAAACATACCCGCTTAGCCACCCACTCTTCGTTCTTTCTTTTTTCAGTTTAACCTCTCCTTTTTCAAGTGCAAGCATATATAACACTTTGCTTTCACTCATCTACATTACTATCATTTTTACTTTTGCTTATATTTTCTTCACATCTGGAGATACGCGTCTTGAATTTGGAGTTCTTTCTCTGGTAAGTGATATCTTTTGACTACCCATATATTGTTTTCTTCTTCTAATTCTTTTACAAGATTGTTTTATTAACTGTTTAAGAAATGAATTTTGGATCCCAATCTTGATGGGTTTTTCGGATTTGTTTTGTTGCGCTTTTAGGATTGTTTCTTGATTTTTTTAAGTCATACGTTGTACCAATTCAGTTACTAAGTCATTGGGGATGAAGTAAGGGATTTCTATGTCATTCTTGAAAGAAATTTAGCATTGCCTGACTTCAATGGATCTTCTACTTTTCTGTCGTATTTGGTTTGTTGAATTGGGATTAAAAGATCTGTTAATTTTCTCGTTCTATTGAAGAAGAAAGACAGTATGAAATTAGGAGTATGTTTACGAAGTTAATTTTGACACTAGCAAAACTCATCTTCTAGAAAAGTAATTTATAAGCAAACGAAAGTTGTTTGAGTTAAAACCTGTCATTTGTTGTGTGTAATTGGTTGAATCATGTGAATTGCGTGACTTTCAATTGTTAAATCACCGAATTTTGACTTCACAATGCAAAGGCAATGCTTTGGTTGATAATCTAGGCCACAAAACAGCCTCGAATTGATCATAATTCACTCAGCCAATTTCCTTAATCTGAGATGAAGTATCAGCATTTTTTCTCTGTAATTTAGTTACCAGAAACGTTTTGTTAACCAGTTGGAATGGTCTCCATATTGTCTAGAATTTTCAAAATATATAATAGTAACAATTTCACAAGATAATTGCAAATTAAGCATTGACTGAATGCATAATTCAATAGTGATGTCATTTTCACGCAAGAGTCTGATATCATCTGCAGGGTATTCCAGTGAGTTATCTTAAGCATCGATCATGGGCTCTGGAGCTTGGTTCAAGAATTTAATGACTAAAAAGAAAGTGAGAGGCGACAGATCACAAAAATTGAAGGTTTGCTTCTTTTGAATATACTTTCATTCTGTTAATTATCCCTCCACCATGGATGCCTTCATTCATTTCTGATTGAAGAAAGCTTTGAGAAAGTTAATATGAGAAGTCTTTTTTTCCTTGTGGACGAATATTAATAAGCTCCACTCCACAGTATTATTTTTCAACCTATGTTTCATTCTTTTTCTTTTGTACCTCATGACCCATAAATGTGCTTATGCAGCAACTTAAATTTTTTTATTTTAATTATGAAAGCAGAGATATTCAACACCTGAAATGTCAAATGGGCACAAAGAAGAATACCGTTTGCAAAATGAATCTCTTATATTAACTAATGGTGGTTCTGGGGAAAATCGTGATGGTTTTGGCATGCCCATTGAGGAGATTGCGGCAGCTCGAATTCAGACTGCATATCGAGCATACACGGTATGCAAAATATATACTTTGTTTGTTGCTTCCATTCCTCTCCATATTTGTTGAAGACAAGTGGTCAAATTGTAGAAATATTTTATAGTCTAGTAAGCTTAACCACACATTAGCAGACTTATAGACATGGGTTATGAACATGATGTGTGACTGATGGAATATTAGGAATGATATTATTATATATAATTTCCAATTTTGACGTGTGTTTTAGAGAACATAATTAAGAAAATGGTTTAATAGCTTTTATAGTATTTTCTTACCAAGAATAGGGTCTTTTGAAACCGTATATAAAGGGGCTGATGCGATATAATTCAAACAACCTTTGATATATGATATAAATTGATTTCTCTCTCTTAAATTCAATTTCCGTTCATCTGAATCTTCTCCCCTTTCTATCTCTCTCCTTAGTTCTATATCCCCCTCTTCTCTCCCCTTTCACTTTTTTTCTATAATTCTTTGATTGCATCCTACATCAGTGACTTTTCTTGTCTAACGGTATACATATTCCAGTATCCTACGGTCAGTGGCGGAGCCGGGGGTGAGGGGTGGGGAGTGATGATTTTGAAATTTTCTTTAAATCTATGTAGAAACTATTAATTTTTTTAACATATACAAAACACGTATATTTTTTGCCCCTTCAACATCCACCACCCCCCCCCCACAAACCAACACATTGTGAAAATTTTGGCTCCACCACTGCCTACAGTTTTATCCTTGCATAATAACAAGTTCCAGTAAAATAATTTGAGAAACCATGCTTTAATTGCATAACTCTAACTATGTTCCTCTTATTTTGCCTTGGATTAAAGCAAGCCATTCTTTACTACATAGTTCCTTATCAGCTTGTTAAACTGATTATACCCCTGAGAGAGTTATTCAAATTCATCTTTATATTGCCTTAGGATTATTCTTGTTTCATTTATAAAATATGTGAGTTCTCAATTCAAATTGTACTTGCACTTGTGATTTAGGCAAGGAAAAATTTCCGTCGACTAAAAGCAACGGTAAGGTTACAGAACCTGTTGCGATGTGATACTGTTAGAAAGCAAAACTCAACAGCTTTGGGCCATCTCCACTCGTGGACTAAGATTCAGGCCCAGATTAGAGCTCGCCGATTGCATATGGTAACAGAAGGTCTTCTCAGGCAGAAGAAGCTAGAGAATCAATCGAAGCTTGAGTCAAAGCTAAATGGCCTAGAGGTAAGACTGGATACTTTCTTAGTCGAAGATTTTGTTGCATCCTTGTTATCTTAGTTAATGTTTAAGGGGAAAAAAAAACAAAAGAAACCAACAAAAAGTAATTTATGCAGAAGTATGTTACTAAACATGTGAATTTTCGAAGGTTTCTATAACATGTTATTCTTAAGTCTTAACTATTATCCCGTTTGGCATGGTTTTTACTTCTTGTATAAGAGCTTTTGGAATAAGTTGTTAAATTTTATGAAACTTGAAACTTTAAAACTTTAAAACCTAATTACTTTATTATCAAGATCCTCCACGTGAAATCATCAAAAAAATTAATAATGTGGAACATACCTTAATTTTTTGAGAATAATTCTTTTATACAGGATGTTGAATCTTAATTATTGGTTCTTGATCTTGATTGCTCCATAATCTTAATTGTCTTGTTCTTTGATTTAATTGTCATAATTCTCCTTGATTCTTGATTGTGGGTTTTGGATCTTCCTCTTTAATATGCTTTCTCTTGTATTCTTTTGTAGATGAGATAACACAAAGAATGAAAAGTTGTGTATGAATTGAGAACCATAACCCTATTTATAGTTTCCATATGTAGTTGGCCAATCGTCAAATACAACCATAATGGATGCGGTCTCTATGCATATAATTTAGCTCACACTTTATTTAGATACCCAAAGTCCAACAATTTAATTCTTCATTAGATCAATTTAATTGAGCTTGACTTTAAGATAGCTTGTACATAATTAATTACATATGTAGGTCCACATGACAAATTAATAAATCTAATATAAGCTACCTTAATTTTTATTTGAAAACAAATTTTTAAAAACACTTCCTATTCCGGAAGTGTTTTTAGAGGAAGTCACGTTGGACCAATTTCCTATAAAATTTTGTTTAACTATCAGAAGTATTTTCATAAAATTAACCAAACGGGTCCAAAAGCAGTTTTTGGGTCCCAAAAGCTCCTTTTGGCTTTTCAAAAGCCATGCCAAACTGGCGTGAACCTCTTGCTACTAGATTAAGAAGTTCAATTATACAAGAGAGAGTAACTGAGCAATCTTCTGTACCATTCCTGTCCCTATGAAGAACTAAAACCAAGACCCAGATGGAGACATAGATAAACCATATTTGACGTAACATGTTTTTACGACTTCTTCAATAATTAGTATAAGTTCAATTTCCTCTATCTATACACGTATTCATATTTCCTTGGACAAATTGAACTCATTTGACAGAGCAGCAGTTCTTGAGATAGCAATTATACATTCAGACCTTATTTGTTCATTTGAAAGTAGTTTTAATTGTGACTGTAACACATATTTCTTTTACTGGAATTCCTTATGATGTGGTTTAACAATAAACAAAATAATTTAATGGTTTGGGCTGTTAAAAAATTTTGCATATCCTCAATTAACGTAATTTCTGACAGTTAGAGTGGAGTGGTGGCTCCAAAACAATGGACGAAGCTCTTGCAAGGATACATCAGAGAGAAGAAGCAGCATTGCGGCGTGAGCGAGCCATGGCATATGCCTTTTCTCATCAAGTATGTGAATATATATTATATATCTATAGTTTTGAAATTTGGCCATGCTTGCTGGTTCAGTCGGAAACACTGGAACCAGCTACACAAACCAGTCCGGTTAAAGCATAAGAACTGTTATTAAGAACCAGGACGAAACCCTGTCTGGCCGCCTAATCAACCAAGTATCGGATGCCTCCCTGGGTTTTTCAGTTGCTTTTTTATGTCAAGAAGTGATTCACCTTGACATATATAATGCTTTATATAATTAATTATTTATTTTTGACCCCCAGTTCAACCCAGGTTGAATCCTTTGATCCTAGATCCCTCTACCTTTTTCGGTGCAACATCCAGATTGGGTTTTAAAACATTGAACTATTTCTTATTTCTTTTGTCATATAAAACCAAGTAAATTATAAAGAACATGTCTTGCAGTGGAGAGCCAACTCCAACCCGAACTTTGGATCAGGTAACCATGACATAGGCAAAGCAAATTGGGACTGGAGCTGGATTGATCGATGGATTGCAGCTCAACCTTGGGAAAGCCGAGTTGTCCCATTGCAGTCAAGTCCAAAGAAACCACTTGGTCGCCAGTCAAGCAAGACTAATAGAAACAAGAATTCTCCAACAATCAAAACACCAGTTTCAGTCAAATCAATTTCTCCTAATGGGAAGACTGCCAATAAAGCCAGAAAATTGTCATATGGAGCATCTGAGAAGATGATAGCTGCTAAAAAAGTGAACAAATCTGAAGAGGTGAAAACTAAGAGAGAAAAGGAAGTATCTTAATAGACAGTCACTATAGTTCATTACACTTTCGAGGCGATTTTCAAATGCAATTTGGTGATGCAGCAGAGAAGAGGTGGGGATACCCATGCTTTGATCTTGAGTTCCTGCTTGTTTATTCCCATGGGGTGATTACAGTGGACGTGAGTTTCTTCTTTTACTTCTTGTAACGTATATTTGTAAAAAAATAAGTTATCGACTTATTATTGTGTAAATAGAAATCAATGTGTGTACATGTGTAGTTGTTCAGGTTCATGTGCTGTACAAGCACCCTATTTATGGGGTTTTCTGCTCTCTCTGTTTCCTCTGAGTTACAACATTATCTTTTCGTTGTTATTTGAAAGATCACTTATTTATCGGATGTTTCTTGTTCATACCATTAAATACTTCCAAATTCCAATGCCTTTAACTTCTTTTTGTTTCTTAATACTATCCCCTCATATCTATTCTTCTTTACGAGAACTTTTAGTCCTAACAATTCAGCTTCTTTGTTGTCGAACTGTTTTTATTGTCTGCTGTTATAATATCAGGGCTTTCTTATTCTACCAGCTGCTTTGTTGGAGAGACACTACATATATAGTCTCCATAATCTAGATTTGGCAGTTCATCTTTCACATATTGTGCTGTACCTGCCTTCAATAAGCTTCTGCCATAGTAAAATTTCAGTTACTTGTACTCTTCCTACCTACATTTTTTGATTGCTTTAAATGCATATCTTCGTGCATGCAGTACATAAATAATCATGAAGATGCAATTTCACGTGCTATGCCTTTAATGAAAAACCAAAAGAATGGATCGAACAGCAGACCAAATCATATACTTATTTTAGACATCAGAGGGGCACGAGAAAATATCCCACCAACTAAAGGAGGACGGACCGAAAAAATATTTTTGGGTCGTAAAAGATATCATATAGACTATATATGTGGCGTTGATTTTAAAGGACTTGAAGTCCATGGCTCAGCTGAAATAGATTAACACTGTTATCCTCTTTACACGAAATTACGTGACTGGTCAGACTCATGTTACTTTGCCTTGTCACATTCATTAATATCAGGTAAAGCTCAGAATTTATTCCTGTTGTTTAACGTCAATTAATTGGAATATTTCCTCAACGGCTCATATCCATGGCACTCCTTCACCTTGTGATCTTATAATGAAAAAAAGTAGTTATTATATTGAAATCTAGACAAGAAATTGGAAGAGAAAATTAATGGGAGGTTATGCCTTTTGTAGAATGTAACTAATTAAAAGTTTTGTGTTTCTTCTTACCAAGATATTCACTCTCGGTTTAAAGGGTTCCCTTATTTTAGGTATAATTAGTTCAACTAGAGGTGAAAATGACATAGTATTTGATGAAGGAATTTCCGTAGGAAGTTGAAAATAGTTATGGATCCAGAGATTTTTGAAGGTTATATGACAAGAAACCATTTTGTCTCACCAACTAAAATTTATTAGTATCGAGATGAAGAAAAACAAAAAGCTATCCTCATGACACTTTTGGTCAAAAATGCTTTATTGCATATTTTCAATATGGTTGTATTACATGTACATAATAAATTTACATAATGGTTTATATACACAAGATGCGATAAAATATGATTAGATTATAATTTCTTCAACAAAATTAAAAAAAATAAAATAAAATTCTCCACCCTCTTTTTGACATGTCATCTGTGTGTAAATCATTGTGTAACTGTTTATGTACAAGTAACATTATTCGTATTCATATACTAAATCTTAAGAAAGAACAACTTTTTAAAAGCCAATAAATCACTTTGAACCTAAATTAGAAGTTAATGTGGGGTGTTGTACTTTGCCATAAATTTTGTTGGTTAATAATATTTGCTAAAAGGTTAACAATTGGAAAATACAGACAGTTGGCTAATTTGTTGTGACATTGGCTTAAAATAATTGCATTGCTTTTACAAATTCCTATAATAAATTTGCCCTCTTCACATGGGATCCAATTCGTACTTGGAATTCTACAAATCCGAAGTTATAAAGATAGAAATTGGACAACTCACCAACCAAATAGAGTTTGTGGATAGTCCTCACATGAACAAAAGAGAAGCTCCAGCCTATATGCCCATTAGGGCTAGTCTTTCTATTTTAGCCTCATTTGAGTCCAATTCTTTAAATTTCATTCCTTTAAACTCATTTTTAACCACGTATTTTTCCTATGAACATAATTTTTTTGACCTTTTTAATCACACATTCTCCCGAAGCTCACTGTGAAACTGAAAATCATGGTCATGATTTGTTTTGCTAAACGTAAGTTAGTTTATGATGTTTATGATGTTTGGCTTCTTTTCTCCACAAGTGTCACATGCATGGAACTTTTTCTAATTGTTCAACTTTGGGTGGGTGACAATCCATCCTCCTTTTATGTCAATTTTGTGCCTTTTCAACTAAATTTTAAGCAATTCATTTTTTTTTTTTCCTTTGAAGTAATTCTAGTGCATCCAAATAAAAACTGGAGGTATCAAATTGTGTTGGAATATATGAACAGTGTGGCCCTACAAGTGCTAGGTTTTGTTGTAAGCCAGCCCACCTTTAAAATCAGATCATGTCAACCTCAACTGTTGAGACGTGTCGGGACGAGTCATCATAAGCTGTGTTTTTACTTATTCAAAAGGAGTTTACAAATTAATAGGCACCAGCCTATCACGTGGAGATGTTATAATCCATCACCTTCTCTACGAACTAGAACCAGATAAATATATGGAAAAAGATGCAAGTACAGGGATTTTTAACAGGGTTTTGACAGGAAGCTGATGTGGCAAAAAGCTGTTCGCCTGTTTATCTTTTCTTTTTTCCTCCAATGAAATCTCTCCATTTCAAAATCCTGTAAATATTATATGTGTTTTTCCTGTACGTGTAGC